>PVKM010008390.1:0-39090 GCA_004027735.1 Carollia perspicillata
CATCATTACTAGTATGCTTTTGGCCACTGCCTGAGCATGCTCTGTGCCCCATGCTGTGGGCATGGGCTGGCCATTCTGGAGAGAAGAACAGGCCTGGGCCAGCTCTGGGCCAGCTCTCAGCCCCCACCCCTCTCCCCACCCTCATGTACACCTCTGTCTTCACCTTCAGCCACTGCAGCGTGGCTGGTGGATTTCCTCCTTGGGCCATGCACCGCAGCTCCAAGCTCTGCCCTGCCCGCACGTGCCCCTCATCCAGGCCTGGCCACTCAATCACAGGGGGACCTGGGGGGACTGGAGAGCAGCAGTCCCTCAGTAGGCCTGGGGAGCCCATCCGTTCTTTCCAGTCTCTACAGTCTGCCTCTGAACCCTCATGTTCCTCTTTAAGAACCAGAACTATTCATAATCCCTGTGCACCCCCAGGACCCCCAATTCCCCCCATCCCTGTCCCCAGTGCCCACAGCTCACTCAGTTTCCCACTTACACAGAACATTCATGGTGACTGAGACCTTGATAGGGGTGTCCAAAGCTGGGCTGGACCCCTCACAGACCAGTAACTGCCCATTATCCGAGCTCTGTGGTGTCACTCTGGGTGGGAAGTTGGGGTTCTAGAGTCAGAGTTATTATCGGAAATTTGGAGAGTTAGGGTGAAGAAGTCCCCACACCTGGTCTAAGTCTCCATGCTGATTTCTCCTAGCATCTGGAGTTCCATGGAAGGGATTTGGGGGATTAGGAATGAGAACTGTGGTCCCAGAGCCCCATGCATGGCCAAAATCTTCATACTTGATACTCTGGAACTGGGGTTCCCATGAAGAAGTTTTGGAGTGTCAGGGTGAAGACAGTGGCAGAGTGAAGTCAGGGAGCCTGATATTCATACCTAACCCAAGTTTCATGCTTGAATCCCTGGGACATGGGGTTTTCATGAACAAATTTTGGGGTCAGGCTAAGGTTAGGGCATCCCAACTCCCATACCTTGCTGTGGCCTCTGTGATGAAGAGTTTCTCCTGGGATCCCTCGTTCACACTAGCAGTAGTGTCAGAAATTATTTGTCCACCTTGGGATAACAAGAGGACAGAAGGGATGCCAGGTTCTCCCCAAGGTAGACCCTGGGGATCATGGCCTAGAAGTCATCAGGATGGATATACTTTCCCCTCCCTCCTGGCTCTGGAAGAAAAGTACTAGCTCCGTTCCCTGCACACATTCAGGCTTCCCTGAATCCCAGAGCACTCAGAGCTGGTTCCTGGGCTTCTCGCCTCCCCTCTCATCCTTGCTAGGTTTATCACTTACACCCATTACTCGGCTTCTTATTTTTGCACTGACAATGACACCACATCTCTTTTTGGAGCCTCAGCCCACATGACTGAGTCCCAGACCAGTGCTCCTGTGATCTCCTTGGTGCTCTGCTATCCACCAGATCCCATGCTGGCCTCAGCATCTCCCCAAGCCTGTGTCTGCATCTCAGGAATGTCATATTTTCTGAGGCCCCTAGGAGAGCATGGGGCAAGGATACCCCCCTCTCAACTGCTGGGGTCTCACACTGCTCCCTTTGAGCAGTTCATCCACACTCACTTTGAAAGAAGGTGATGTCAGGTGCTGGCTTTGCATCCCCAGATACACAGCTGACCTCGTACTTCTGCCCAGCCACCCATGTGACTGTGCTCCCTGACTCAGGGGTCATCTGAAGCATCTTGGGTGGCACTGGTGAGAAAGGGTCTGGAGTAAGCCGTCACTACCGACAAGGATATGAGGATTTCATTGCTTATGAAATGAGTTCTGCACCCTGGATCCGAGGAAGGAGAGGCTAGTAGCTTGGACTCCTAGGTCCTGTGGTAGGAGAGGGCTAGAAGTACAGACCCATACCCAGAATGGAGAGGATAACTCTGGGGGACACGAGCTCCAGCCCTGTCTCTGAGCGGCTGACTTGGCACTCATACTCTGCATCGTCACTGAGGTCACATGCTTCAATATGTAGGTGGAATTCACCTGCAGGTAGGACTCAAAATCAGGGCCACTGTCAGCTTCTCCTGGTGGCTCAGGGTCTCAGGATCTGACACCTTACCTCTAGTAGGGTCCCCTACCAGGCGGTACCGTGGGAAGCCAGGGATCCTAGGATCAGGGCCTAGGAGTAGCCCATCTTTGGCCCATTGCACTGCACTGCCAGGGGCACTGACCCCACACAGAAGCTCTGCAGCAGCCCCCTCCACCACCGTCATGTTTTCAGGCAGAGCCCAGAAACCTCTGGAGGTTGAGGCAGGAATCTGCAGCTGGGCTAGGCCTGGGGATACAGAAAAGTCAGCAGGAGAGGGCAGAGGGCCTGTCTGGAGAATGTGAGTAGGAAATGAGGGTCTCTTAAAACTAGGTCACAAAGCCACGATCCCACTCACCTGTGGTCAGCAGCCCCATGAAGAGCAGGAGAGCCCGGACGAGGAGCCTCAGGGCCATTCCTTGTCGTCTGCCTCTGACTTCTGCAATACCCACTGCTTGCCTCCTGCACCTGCCTGTGGTTTTCTCTCTATAGGGGTCCTTCTCCCTATGTCTCTGTCTCTTGTTTTTCTCTTTGTCTCTCTTTTGCCATCTATCTCTTTTTCTTTCTTTGATTTTTTCTCCTCCCATGAGTCTGTGTTTCCCTCTCTCTTTCCCCTTCTGTCTTTCTATCTCCTTCCCTGCCCTAAGTCCCTTCCACTCTCCCTCCTCCTGTCTTTCTATCTCTTTCTCCCTGTGGCAGAGCTCTTTTTCTCTGAGTTTCTCTCTCCCTCCCCATAAGTCTCTATTTGTCTTTCTTCTCTCCTGCCACCCTAACCCCTGCTTTCCTCTCACCACTCACCGCCCCCTCAGAGTCCATCAGGCCCCATGACCCAAGGAGAGGCGATGAGGCCAATGAAGTCAGTGGCAGAGCTGAGTCTCGTTCTGGGACCCAGTCTGATCTTGTCCTCCCACTACTACCTCCCTAGTCTGCCTCTAGAGTCTCCAGCTCTAGGCCTCTGTCCAACAGGCTCCTCCAGGCCCATCTGGAGCATAAAATCCCCTGTCAGCACATGCCACACATATTCTTTGGTGCCTCCCAGCCCCTATGACCCCAAGGGCCTGGCTTGAGCCAGGCATGAGGAGGTTCAGGTCAGACCCAGGCAGTCCCAGCTCAGCATGGGGAGGAAAGAGCTGGGCCTGGCATGGGGCTAGGACTCCCCAGCCCTTCCCTGCCCTGGTATACAAACTTGGTAAGCTCTTTCCTGCCTTGAGTAGGCATTACCCCTTAAATGACATCAGGGATGTCTGCTAGGGAGTGTGCAAGAATGTGTGTGAGAGACTGGGAGATATCTTTGTGCATGTGTGTGTGAAGTGCATGTGAATGAGTATGAGTGTGAATGTGGAGAAGGTGAGAGTAAACTGTGATCTGTGAAAGTATGTGCAGAGTGTACGAATGTATATAAGTGAGTAAGGTGTAAGTGTGCAGGGGACAGGGCAATCAGAGTGGGTGGGAGTATAAGACAGAGTCTAAGACCATGAGCACTAAGTGTGGGTATAACAATGAGTCCAGGTAGGAACCCCTTGTCAGAGGCCTGGTGAGTTCTCATTCACATAGCTTCCCTGTCTCTCCCTGTCTCTTCTGTCTGTCTCTCTCCTGTCCTCTATCCATCTTGATTCATCTTTTTATTTTTCTCTCTTTGAGTCTCTCCTCTCAGTCTCAGTGTCTTTCTCTCTTCCTCTCTCATTAGGTGGTTACGTCTCAGTCAACCCTTTAACTATGTCATTGCTTCTCTCTCTCTCTCCACGCGTGCACACACACACACACACACACACACACATATTCCTCTATATAGATATATAGATATAGTCCTGCTTGTCTGTCTTTTTGTCTCTATTCTCATCTCTATCTTCCCACCGCATCCCATGCTCTCTCACACACCAGGAGCCCGAAAGTATTTGTTCTCAGTCACCCTTTGACTACATCTCTTTCTTTTCTTTATCTCTCCTGATTGTTGCATCTTTGAATTTTATAACCATGTGCTGGTTGGCCTGCCCTCCCCACCCCAGTGTGTTCACACACACTCACATAGGATAAGTTTCTTCCACCTGCTTATCTCCTGCAGGAACTGATCTCTGCCTTGACACCCTTTCTGGTCCTTCTCTAGGAACAAAATGAGGCATCTGGCCTGAGCAAGCCCCCACAGCTCTATCTCTGATGCTCCCTCTAGTCTTTCTTCTGCTCTCCCATTATTGACTCCTGGCATTCCTCCCATGTTTTCTCTTCCAACTGCCCCCACACCCCTTGGGGAATGGGCTGGATGCAGAGCTGGAGGTTCTGTTATAGGGGCCCTCACCAGATGGTGTCCATGTGGGCCAGGGTGTAGAGCTCTCAGTTGCTGGGGACTTTAATTAGCACAAACCTTCCATCTTCCACTTTAGCTGTTTTCCTTCTCTGGATGCTCCTGGGACTTCAGGCTCTCCATCTTTCCATGCCTGTGGCCCCAAAGAGCCAGGAAAGGAAAGTGATATCAGGTGTCGGGAAAAACAGTCTTACTACCTGACTTCCTCCCCAAGGCTCAGGAGTGCTGGCCCCAAGCTCACCTTATTTCAAAATCCAGTGTTGGATCCACAAAAGAGAAGCCAGGGGTTCGGGCACTGAGACCCAGAAGTCCAGGCCAACAAGGGCCCACCCTTCTCAGACTCAAAAGGCCAAGCCCGCAGCCCCTTCTCCCCAAACTCCCAAGAATTCAGGTCTCCATTACCTCCTCCCCAGCCCTTCTCCCCCGCACCTCTCCCCGCCCACCAAACTTAGGGCAGGTGTTCACTGTTGATTTTCAAACCCTCCTCCTAGGCCTGTGTGGGGGTTGAAAGAGAGATTGGTGCTTAAATCCGATGACTCTAAGACTTAAGACCAGATATTCTGACCCCCTGTCATACTCTCCCAACTGCATCCTGCTGCAGGCAGAGGACTAGTTGAGCCCCCAGCTGCTCGGAAATTCGGAGCTTCTCAGTCAACAGAGGTCTGAATCCCCAGTCTTAGAATCCTGGAAGTCCAAGTCGCTGCCACTTAGGGAGAAACGCGAGAATCTGCGCTCAGGGACAATGGGAAACCTGAGTGAGGGTGCCAGTCCCGGGGGTTCAGGTACGTCAGACCCACAGTCGCCCCTCAGCCTGCTCGAGGTCCCGCCCACCTGCCGGAGCAGCTGCACAGCGTACCCGCGGGAACACAGCGTGGGAACGCCCCAGCTGGGCCGCATGTAGCAGTCAGGACAAGCTGCGAGGTTCCCAGCCTCCCAGCCTGACCAGCCCGGGCGCCGCCGCCTCGCAGCTGTCGCCGGGCAACCAGGGCCAAGTGGGGCGAGGGACTGAGCCCTTACTGCGGGGTCTAGGGAAAGGAGGGGCTGGGGGCCTGGATGCCTGGATCTTAGGACTTGCTATGGTTTGCAGCGGTAACTAGGAATGCAGGGGGCTATTTTGAGGAGGTGTTTTGAGAGGGAAGAGCAGAACCCTCCTCTTCCTCCGGGGTCCCAGCTGCCCCAACCCAGGCACCCCGGCGCCCTCTTCCTGACCCCCAGGCTCTGAGGAGCCCCGGGCCCCGCCTTTCCCAGGCGCGGAAACTAGCAAGGCCCCAGGGGTTCCCATTTATAGCTAGGTTTCCACTCAGCACGGTCCCTCCAGGACTTGGGCTGAGCAAGTTTCTTCCACTCCGTCCTTTTCAACCCCTTAGCTCCGCAACCCCGGCAGGGTGCAGGTGTCCGAGCAGCCTAGACCCCTTCCTTCCATCCAGGTGTTCCGGCCCCCAGATCCCAGTTGGGCGGGGGCTCCCACCCAAGGGGAGAACCCCGCCCTACTTTCTCGGATTTGCTGGGGTCTCGACGGTGGGACTTTCTTCATGGAAAGGGGGCGGGCCCGCGGAGCCGCGGGGTGCGCCGGGGCGGGGCGAATGGGATCAGACCCTCTCTGAAAGTCTCCGAGACAGCGCGCGGACCTCGCCGGCGCTTCCGAGTCCCAGCCGGCAGCGCAGCAGACTTAGGAACTCCGGGCCAGGGACAGAGGGGAGGTCCTCGCCTGGGGTGAAGAGTTGGTCGCGAAGGGGTCTCCAGGCCGGAGTGGCTGGAGGTGTGCTTTCGAGGAGCAGTTGGCGGGGAAGCCAGTGGGACAGCAAGTCAACTGGATCTTGGGGGACACACACTCAAGATGCTGGTTCCCGCCCTCCTCCTTCTCTTCTGCTTCAGAGGGCGTGCAGGTGCCTCGAGGGGCGGGGGAGGCGGTAAACGTGGGAGAGGACTGCTTGCTGGTTGCCGCTGTACTGGGGTGAATGGGGCTGAGGACTCGGTCGGTATTCCGGGTCTGAGGGAGGAGAAGTCTGGGAGCCTGGGCTCCGGGGTTTGAGGGAAGCAGGGTCTGGGGACTGAAGTCCGGGGTCCTGAACGAGGGAGCTCTTGAATATGTTAAACACAGCTTTGCTCCCCCCTCTCATTCTCCTAGGCCTGTCGCCCCACTTCCTGCAACAGCCGGAGGACTTGGTGGTACTGCTAGGGGATGAGGCCCGGCTGCCCTGTGCCCTGGGCACATACTCGGGGCTGGTTCAGTGGACTAAGGATGGGCTGGCTCTAGGGGGTGAAAGGGACCTGCCAGGTGAGAGGGAAGAGGGAATGGAGACTGTTCGCTCCATTCAGGAAGGGGCTGGCTCTTGGCTCCAGGGTGGAGATGCTGGGTTTAGGCTATAATTGAAGCATCTATTTTAACATTTTCAGGTTGGGGAAGTTAATGGTCTCAGGTAAACATTTGGGTGTCCTGAGTTTTAGTTTATACTTTGAGGGTGGCCCATAGGGTCCGGAGATTTTTATTTTTATTGTAAAATATTACAAAAATGCAGAAAAGCACATAAAACATAAATGGAAGATTTGCCTAATAACCATAAACCCAAGTAACCACTACCCAGGTCCAGAAGCCCTTCTTATTCCTTGCCCCTATTATTCTTGTTCCCTCTTCTCCCCAGGGGTAGCATCTAATCTGACTCTTACGGTGATCGTTTTCTGGCTTTTTTTTTCTGAATTTATCATCCCCAAATTTAAGTGACTCTGGATTGGGAGAGGCTTAGTGTCTCCCTGCCCCAGCACCCACTTTGGGTGTGATTCAGAACTGTGGTGTGACTGCCTCTTCCTTGATGCCAGGGTGGTCCAGGTACTGGATATCGGGGGATGCAGCCAGTGGCCAGCACGACCTCCACATTAGGCCTGTGGAGCTAGAGGATCAAGCATCGTATGAATGTCAGGCGACACAGGCAGGCCTCCGCTCTCGACCAGCCCGACTGCATGTGCTGGGTGAGGATCCAACCCACTCTTCTCCCTAGGGGTGCCCAGAGGGACAGCCAGTCCTGGCTGGGATTGTCGGAGTCCATGGAACACAGAGGAGTGGTTGGTTAGAGCTGGGAAGATCAGGGTCTCTGGCCCAGGATTCAACTCTGACCCCAGATCTACCCACAGTGCCCCCAGAAGCCCCTCATGTGTTGGGCGGCCCCTCTGTGTCTCTGGTTGCTGGGGTTCCTGCAAATCTGACCTGTCGGAGCCATGGGGATGCCCGCCCCACCCCTGAGCTGCTATGGTTTCGAGATGGGGTCCAGCTGGATGGGGCCACCTTCAAACAGGTCAGATGCAAGTCCCTGTGCCAGCACTTGCCCATTCAGGGAAATGTGGGGATTCACTCAGACCACTGGCTCCTCCTGAGGAGAAAAGGTCATGGGAGGGCAGGGGTTCAAAGTTGGGACCCTTAGTGTATAATTAAGGGTGACGACTCTAGGTCCAGATTACCTGACTCAGTCACTCATTAATCGATTGATCTTGGGTAAGTAACTTAACCTCTTTTGTCCCTCAGTTTTCTTGTCTGTACAATGAGGATAATAGTAGTATGCACCTTAGCCCTGGCTGGTGTGGCTCAGCAGATTGAGTGCCAGACTGCAAAGCAAAGGGGTCGCCTTTTCGATTCCCAGTCAGGGCACATGCCTGGGTTGCTGGCCAGGTCCCCAGTAGGGGGCATGTGAGAGGCAACCATGCATTGGTGTTTCTCTCCCTTTCTTCCCCTCTCTCTAAATATAAATAAATAAAATAAAAAACAAAAATAAAAATAGCAATATGCACCTCATAGGGTAATAACTGTATTGAACAAAGCAATGCTTCTAACTACCTAGAAGAGAGCCTGACATATAGTAAGCACTATATAAGGGGTAGATGAAATCATTGTTATTATTCATAACCCCTAGACCCTACTGAAGGAAGGGACAACTGGGTCACTGGAGAGCATTTTATCCTTGACCCCTTCCAGCCATGATGATGGAGCCACCTTGGTCTGCCGGGCCCGAAGCCAGGCCCTGCCTGCAGGAAAGGACACAGCTATCACACTGAGCCTGCAGTGTAAGTACAGTTGGACACTGGGCCCTGAGCCTGAGGTCCTTAGTGAAATATGTGGGCTGGGATCTCAACCTCAGGGTATAAGGAAGGAGGGAGCTGTGGACCTCTGGTTTCTGAGGGAATATGGAACTGGAGACCTGCCTGGACTCCCAGCTCAAAGGGAAGAGGGAACTGGGGATCCACACTCCTAGGGTGGAGAGGCCGGGAATTTGACTCCCAGGTCATCAGTGGGGATGTGCCAGGTCCTGGACCACAGCTGATTATTGACCCACCTCCACAGATCCCCCAGTGGTGACTCTGTCTGCAGAACCACAGACCGTACGGGAGGGAGAGAAGGTTACTTTCCTATGCCAGGCCAGGGCCCAGCCTCCTGTCACTGGCTATCGGTGAGGATGAAGATTACTTTGTGCTGGGGAAGGGCTGGGGCTGGGACATGAATAGGTGTGCCTGGGGAGCAGAGATAGCACTAACAGCCCCACTACCTCCACAGGTGGGCAAAGGGGGGTTCCCCAGTGCTGGGGGCCCGAGGGCCAATGTTGGAGGTGGTGGCAGATGCCTCATTCCTAACTGCGCCAGTGTCATGCGAAGTCAGCAACACTGTGGGTAGCGCCAACCGCACCACCGCACTGGATGTACAGTGTGAGCCTGGGCGTGCCGTGGATGTGGGCAGGAGGACCTGCTCAATGGGCTGAGGGCTAGACTGGGGAGTGGCTGCCATGGGCTGAGGAAGGAGGTGGGGAGGGCATTGGATGTAGGCATGTTGGGTCAATGCCATAGTGGGGCAGGGGTGGAGGGAGGGCACTGTGGGATGGGGGCCTATACTTGGGTCCTCAAGGGTGCCATTTCTGAGTGACTGATCCTAGGCCAGAAGTTGCAGCCCCACCAGGGCATGTGACCCTTCCTTTCCTCCAGTTGGGCCGATTCTGCTGGCAAAGCCGGAGCCCACGTCTGTAGACCTGGGGGAAGATGCTTTGTTTAGCTGTTCTTGGCGTGGGAACCCGCTCCCACGGGTAACCTGGACCCGCCGTGGGGGTGCACAGGTAACATCGTATTGGGGGCTACTGATGGTGGCAGACAGTGGACGAGGCTTTCTCCCAAGTTTCTGCCCCTGACGCCCCTTCATATCCCAGGTACTGGGCTCCGGGTCCACACTGCGTATTCCTTCGGTGGGGCTGGAGGATGCAGGCGACTATGTGTGCAGGGCTGAGCCAGGCCTCTCCGGTCTAGGGGGCGGCGTTGCAGAGGCTAGGCTGACTGTGAACGGTGAGCAACCAGTGCTTCCTGGAGGACTAGGCAGGTCCAGGGACAAGGATGGGCAAAGGGGGCTGAGTCTAATAGAGTGGGTAGAGGCTGGGTCTGGGGGTACTAGTGGGACCTAGTGAAGCGAGCCTCTGGGGGGTCAGAGTTTGTGAGGGGCCTGGCTTGGTTGGTTGGGGTTAGTGAGGAGTCACCTTTGCGTGGGAGGATGGCCCTCTCTTCTGATTGGCCCACAATCTCCAAACCAGCTCCCCCTGTAGTGACCGCCTTGCACTCAGCACCTGCCTTCCTGAGGGGTTCTGCCCGCCTCCGGTGTCTAGTCTTCGCCTCCCCCGCCCCAGAAGCGGTGGTAAGAAAACATCCCTGCTCTCATGACCCACCCAGCCATGGTCCCTGATCTCCCAGCCAGACTCCCAAAACTATGTAACTACCTCTGACTTTCCAGAAACTCTGCTCCTCCCTCTCCCTCCCCAGTCTCCTCTGACCTCCTTTTGTACCCCAAGGTCTGGTCTTGGGATGAGGGCTTCCTGGAGAAGGGGTCACGGGGTCGGTTCCTGGTGGAGACGTTTCCAGCCGCAGAGGGCCGAGTTGGACAGGGTCCAAGCCTGATCTCTGTGCTACACATTTCGGGAACTCAGGAGTCTGACTTTAGCAAGGGCTTCAACTGCAGTGCCCATAACCGGCTGGGTGAGGGACGTACCCTGGTCAGCCTGAGCCGTAGAGGTAAGACCCAGAGCCTGAAGACATCCCAGAATTTGAGGACCTCAAACCCCTAAAATGCCACAGTCTGCAAAAAATGCCCTCCAAATGCAGAGACCCCCAAACCTTAGGAGCCTCAAAACTATGAGTCCCTTGAATCCTGAGACCCCCAAAAATAGTTCCCTGAAATACAGAATGCTAAACTGAGACATCTCACATTCAGGTGCCCCAAAGAAGGGAATGTTAAAACCCTTCAAATTCTAAGATTCCCTAAAGCCAAAGAGTTTACTGTGAAACCCCAAATTCATGAGCCCTTAAGCCCAGGGACCCCAAGCTTGGGTACTACAAACATTGGGTATCCCCAAACTTGAAGACTTTTTGAATCTAGAGATCCTGAGTCCCCTGTTCCCCAGTTCCTCCCTGGTCTTCTGCTCAGCCTCCTCAAACCATCCCCTCTTCTCCTTACAGACTTGCCGATGCCTACTATGCAGATTGTGACTGGAGTGGCCTCCTTGGCCATGACTCTCCTTATGATCATCACTGGGGTGGCCCTCTGCTGCTGGTGCCAAGGCAAGGGTCAGTACCCAAGCCCTACCCCAGCACCATTCACCATACACACACACACACACACACAAACAAACAAACAAACACCCTCACCCTGCTCACTGACAGGCCTGGCCTTGGGACCTGGCCCCAGTACTGCCTCTCTAGCCCCTGTTGGGGCTTGGCTCATGTTCAGGCCCTGGTTCCTCCCTGAAGCCCTAACTCTACTTCCTCAAGGTCATACTTCTTGCCTTCCTAGACCAGGGCTCTCATTGGTTCCTGGTCTCCTAACCTGCTCCCCCCAGTCCTCTCTTTCCTGTTCATTGGTCTCCACAAACTGTGTCCCTGCTTACCCCTGCCTCCTTCTCTCCACCCCCACTCACTGTCCTTGGCCTCAGCCTCTTTCTCCAAGCAAAAGAACCTGGTGCGAATCCCAGGCAGCAGCCATGGTTCCAGTTTGCAGGGCCCTGAGGAAGAGGGGACAGGCAGCAGTGAGGACCGGGTAAGAAGCTGGGGTCCCCAGACCAAAGCATGCCTCTAGACCCAAATAGTAACCCAGACCCAATCCGGCGCCTAAACTCAGGATGGGCCCCATTTCCAACATTGACCCCAGACCCAAAAGTCCCCCAATCCAAATATGCCCCTGACCAAGTTATCCCCTAGACCTAATATGTCCCCAGGGCCCTTCATTTCCCTGAGTCTAGACCCCAGCTCCCTCCTGCCTGGCCTCTACTTTCCAGTTGAGGGTCCTTGGGGTCAGGCACTGGGGCAGGAGGACCCTTTGATCACCCCAATCTCACTAAGCACCCTCCCCCAGGGCCCCATCATGCACACAGACCACACGGACCTGGTTCTTGATGAAGAGGGGGCTTTGGAGACCAAGGTGAGTATTGAAAGGGGCGGGGTTCCCTTCTCTGTGTCTACAGTTCTCTCCCTGCATCTGTTCCCTCCTTTTTTACTCTTTTAGCTGGAGAGCAGGGACAGAGCCCTCTCCGCTTTCCTCCTCCTGCCTCCTGTACTGTTTCACCCTCCTTCACAGCCTCAGTTTGCATATTTGCTGACTCTGCCCACATATCTGTTCTCGCCTTGGCCTCCATCTTGAGCCCCAGATCAGGGTTCACGTTTCCTGTGCTTTCCCCATCACAGCTGTGTTTCAGACCTCCTGGATGCCTCCCCCTGGTTGCCTCCCCCAGGGCCCTTCCACTTAGGTCCCACATTTACCTTACATCTCTCCAGACCTGCCCCACCTTCAGGGTCCCTTCTCTCTCTGCTGTACCTAGAACATGCTATTCTATTTTCTTGGCTTGAAACACTCCTACCCTCCTTCCCATACCTACCTAATTCTCTCCATCAATTCCTCTTGTCTTAGCTCAGATATTTCTTGTTCTAGAAAGCCCATGCTTCCCTCCTCACATCCCTGATCATTCTGTCCATGTTTCACCTGTCACAGCCAGGAGCACTCTAATCTGGGCTTCTCCATCACAGCCCGATCGCTGTGCTGAAAGTTCCCCCATCGAAGCCACAATAATCTTGCCTGTGCTTCCCCACAGAGCCCCATCATCACAGTCCCAGCCACTCTGTCAGTACTCCCCCCAATATAGCCCCGACCCCCCTGGGTTCTGTCTGGTAATCTGTCATTTCCCTGTGGGCCTGGTATCTCCATGAGGACAAGTCCAGGTCTGTCCAGCAGCAACATAGGGCATGACACAAAATCAAAGCCATGGGGCTCTTGGGCAGATGTATGAGTAAATATCTTGGTCTTAACCTCTCTCTCTCTTGCTCCTTCTGCATCTCCTTCCACACCACCACCTCTTGGGAGGGCTGTATCCCTGTCTCTGCCTTTGTCTGCCCATTTCCTTCTGTCCCTTTGTCTTTTGTCACTGTTTTTCTGCCTTTGTCTTCCTTCCGGCCTACATATCTGTCTCTCTGTCTCTGCCTGCTCCTGTTTCTGTCTTTTGCCTTTCCCTAGGTCTGGCTTGATCTCCATCAAGGGCCCTCACCCCTTTATACCCTCACATACTCACTCACATACTCACAGACTCCATTTGTCCCCTCAGGACCCAACCAACAGTTACTACAAGGTCCAAGGCGTCAGTGTGAGCCTCAGCCTTGGTAAAGCCCCTGGAGGAGGCCTCTTCCTGCCACCACCCTCCCCGCTTGGACCTCTGGGTACACCTCCTTTCTATGACTTCAGTCCACACCTGGACATGCCTCCTCCCTGCAAACTGTACAGAGCCCAGGCAGGTTATCTCACCACACCCCATTCTCAAGCTTTGACCAGCTACATCAAACCCACATCCTTTGGGCCCCCAGATCTGGCCCCCGGGACGCCTCCTTTCCCATATGCTACCCTCCCCACACCTAGCCACTTGCGTCTCCAGACTCATGTGTGACATCTCTCCAACTGAAATGCTGGGATATTCAACTTGCCATAATGGATTGTCCTGATTTCTGAGGAACCAAAACAAGTTAGTGACCTTCCTCCTCCAGAACTAAACATTGAGGGGAGGAATAGATCATCACTATTGCCTGGGTCATTGATGACAGTTCGCTCAGCCAAAGGGGATGCCCCAAGTGGGGCAAGATGGCCCCTATGTCCACCTATTCCCCTGTGTGAAAGAGATTCAAGATGCCAAATGGCCCCTTTAAAAAGGAATAGAGACAGGGTATGATGGGAGTTAGAGGCAGATATGGAAGTTGTCAGGTAGACACTGAAAGAAGATATTTGCATAAGAAAAAAGGTAACGTAGGGCGGATTAAGATGGAATCCAGACCAGGCCCTGTCCTGGCTTCCCCTGAGGTGCACTTTGCTTGGCCAATGCAAGTGAAGCCAAGATAGCAGTTCACTCCTTGGGAACCCAAGATAGCCACCATCTTGATTCCTTCCACCTTCCTTAAAGGCCTTGGGAGAATTGGGTCCAAGGAGTAAGGACAGGGTGAGATCTGTCACTGGAGGGGGTGGGGATGGAATCTGGGGATGAGAAGATATGTTTAGTTTTAAAAATTATAATTTGTATTCAGGATTCTCTTGGCATTATTACCCTCTGTCAAGAAAGGGATCCATCAAGCCACCCCCAAGCCCCTTCCTCTACCCTAGGCTATGAAGTGGCCGTAGGAGCTAAACCAGGGGCTCCCCCAAGCCCCTAGTTATCCATTTAGCACTCCAGGCTACTTTGATATATATATCTACACAAACATACATGCATAGATGCACACACATGGAAGAGAGAGGCTAGGGGTGGGGAAATAGAAATTCCCTGGTCCTTAGAGAAAAGATGGATGTCTAGACCCTTGTCCGGAGGTGCTGGGTACCTGACTTGGGTCATCATTTAAAAAGGGGTCTGGGAGGGAGAGGGTGGGTAGAGGTGGAAGAGGGTCTAAGGGGTGTAAGTGGTCATGGAAAATACAATAAAAATGAAATGTTAAAAAAAGAGGAGAGGGCCTGGGATTCCCTAATGAGTAGTTCTGGGGTTAAGAGTGTTGTCTGGAAACTCCAAGGTTGTGGGTGTGATCCACAGTCAGGGCACACACAGGAATCAACCAATGAATGCACACATAAGTGGAACAGCCAATTGATGTTTCTCTCTCTCCTCCTCCTCTCTCTCTAAAATCAATCAATTAAAAAAATTTTTTAAAGAAAAGTGGGGGAGGGACTGGGCACTTTGTATCATGGATCCTTGAGCTAGGAAGTTCCAGGCACCTCAGACCTTTGGGAAGCAGAGCAGGAGGCCTGGGACTCTTCGGTGTTAGGGGAAAGGGATGGGAGCTTTGTCTCTGGTCTTGAGAGTCTGGGCCCAGACTTCCTGGATCTGAGGAAGAAGAGGACTGGGTCGCAATTGCTGCATTCTTGATTGGGGAAATTTTGGAGGCTTGTATTCTTGGCAACTCAAGAGAAGAATTTGTTTGGGCGGGGTAGTGGGGGGTGGTTCTCCAATGCTGACAATCCCTGGAAGAGAAGGAAGCCGATCTGTGAATTGTCTGGGTCCGAGGGAGGACACAAAATCCATAACCGCGGAGCCCGTGATCTACACTCCTGGGTAGGTCCTTGCAGGGGGTGGACACCTGGAATCTTAGGAGGGCGGAGCTTGATGCTATCTCCCACAAGGGAGTTCCGGAGCTGCTGCTACACAGAGAGCGGAGCTGCCAAGCTATTGTCCTGGCCGGGAAGGCGGGGCCGGCGTGGGGCGGGGCTGGCAGCGCCAGCGCAGCCGGGGCGGTGGGAGGAGGAGGCAGCGGTGGTGGCTCTGGGAGCTTCTGTCACCGCTGGGGCCGGGCAGGGCAGGGCAGGGCAGGGCGGGAGTGTAGGGGACGTGAGGGTGCGAGAACCCAGACATGGGGCACGTCAGCCCCGCCACTCGAAGTCTGGGCTGCCGCCGGGGCCTGCCGCCGCTGCTGCTGTTGCTGCCGCTATTGCTGCTGCTTCTGCGCGCGCAGCTCGCCATCGGGAGCCTGGCCGGTGGGAGCCAAGGCGCGGCCGAGGTGAGGCCCGGCCGGGTCCTTGGGGATGGGGGAAGGGGCGGGACCTGGCCTCTGGACCCCGATGCATACACGTCCAGAGCTGAAAGCTCAGTCTTTCCATCCAGGCAGCCCGCTCCCAGGCGCCCCTAACAGAACGAGGCATTCACGAATCCAGGAGTCTAGGCCCAGCTTCCCATCATGTGTTGTCCCAGTCTCCTCCTGCCGCCCTCAGACCCTCTTGACCTAAGTGACTTAGCCCCAGCCCCTTCCCACCTGAACATAGGACCCACTAAGCAGTAAGACATTTAGATCCAACGGGTTCCCTTTGCATCCTCTGAACCCATATGAGGACCCCGCAGCCTCCTATGACCCAGGAGTGAGTCTAGGCTTCCAGCCACCGCTCCCCTGACTCGGGTGGTAGCTCTTCAGCCCTCAAGGGCCTTGGTGTCCAGGCCTGCAGGGCCCTGAAGCCAGGCCATGTCTGTCATCTTTGCACCCAAGAATGGGAGCCAAAGCTGGGGATGGAGGGAGGAGGGGCCAGAACGCCAAGGTTCTGACCTCCTCCCCAGCGATTCAGGTTTAACCCCTTCCAGCTCAAGTGCGCCTGTGCCAGGGTGCAGGTGGAGTTTGTCTCCGCCACAAAAAGGCTGCGAGAATCCTGGGGGACTCGAGTCGCTATAGCAACAGGGGAGCTGGGGCACCTGGCCCAGTAGGAGCTGTATCCCAGGAAACCGCGCCTCTACCGAGGCGGTGCGCTGTGCTTGGAGGAGGGGGCTGGTTCTGGGTTTTAACACCTGGGTCCTGGGGAGCATAGCACCAAGGGATCAGCCTACCAACGTTCCTCAGGCCCTCACGGACCCTTTCGCCCACACACGCAGGCCCCCGGGTCGGCACAGGTGGCTGGACTATGCGGGCGCCTAACCCTTCATCGGGACCTGCGCACTGGCCGCTGGGAACCAGACGCTCAGCGCTCACGACGCTGTCTCCGGGACCAGCAACGCGTGCTGGAGTACTGCAGACAGGTGGGCGGGACCTACTGAGAGGGTCGTGAAAGCTAGTCCAGGATGCCGGGGAGTTGCCCTAGGGAAGCTAGACTTTCAAAAGGTCGGGAAACCAGGTATCTAAGAAGGCTGGGAAGCTGGGGTCGTGCAGGAAGGGAAATTAGAATAGGGCAGGACCTATTATTGACAAACTAGGTCACGAAACAAAGCAAAAAAGAACAAAAAAGAAAAAAGGGAGAAACTAGGTTAAGAAAGAGGGGAACTTTGCACAAAAACCTTCTAAGGAACGTATCCACCCGGCGAAACGGTGGGATCCTTAAACAGTAAGTGTATAGATGGGCGTGGCCAAAGGGGGGTCTTGGACAAAAAGACCTAAGGGCCAGAAAGATAGGAGAAGTGGTGGAGTCCAGTGAGAGTGGAAAGCTAGGAGGTGTGGCTATGAAAAGGAAGGAAGGGGGCACTTACCGAGAGGCAAAACAGAGAAAGAGGCGAGGCTCAGAAGTTGGTAGAATCCATGGAGAAATGAACCTGATTGGGAAAGGGGGCCAAGGTGACTAGAGGAGCGGTGGGCTTGGCAGAATTGAGTTTATGGGCATAATGAAGGGACTTTGGAAAGAAACTGACCAGAGGGGAAGGGCCTAAGGAAGGCGGGGCTTTTAAGGAAGAACTACTAGGGGGTGTGACCAGTGGTCACACTGGTCTTAGATTTCTAAGACTGGTTCTGTGCAGAAGCAGGACCTGAAGAGGAGAATTCCTTATGAACACTGGAGCCTTGAAAAGGGATATGGCCAATAGAGAAGCGCGGTTGGTAGGGGCGGGGCAGTGGGTTGATTGCTCCACCTGGTGTCCCCAGATGTACCCGGAGCTGCAGATTGCACGTGTGGAACAGGCGCCACAGGCCATCCCCATGGAGCGCTGGTGCGGGGGTGCCCGGGGTGGCCGCTGTGCCCACTCTCACCACCAGGTTGTGCCTTTCCGCTGCCTGCGTGAGTCATAGGCTGGGGGAGGGAAATGAGGGTGGGGTTCCCTGAGCCGGGAGAGATTCTGGGCCCTGGTCTAAAGGCTCACATTAGGGAGTTAGATGCCTGGGTCCTGAGTGGTGCAGAGAATCCTCTGAAGTTAAAGAGTGTGAATTCTGAGAAGGGCGAGGCTAGTGGCTGTGGAAGGGTCTCACTCTGGTGCCCCCATTCCCCAGCGGGTGAATTCGTGAGTGAGGCCCTGTTGGTACCTGAAGGCTGCCGGTTCTTGCACCAGGAGCGCATGGACCAGTGTGAGAGTTCAACCCAGAGGCATCAGGAAGCACAGGAGGTCAGGACCCTGGCCCATCCATTCTCACCCGCCCAGAACCCAGGAGTCCAGTCCCCTAATACCCCCCTCTTTCAGAACCCAAGAGTCTGGACCTCAGCCCCCTCTTCCAATCAGGACAGAACCAGGAATCCAGGCTCCCAGCCCCAACAGCCTTCAAGACTCAGGCATCCAGGCCCCTCCTTTACCCTCTCTTACCCTGCAATTCTGCACCTGGATCTACTCACTCTTCCCACAGGCCTGCAGCTCCCAGGGCCTCATCCTGCATGGCTCGGGCATGCTTTTGCCCTGTGGCATGGATCGGTTCCGAGGCGTGGAGTATGTGTGCTGCCCCCCTCCAGTGACCCCTGACCCATCTGGGACAGAAATTGGGTGAGTGGGAGGGAATCTTCCATGCCCACCCCAAGGCTTCTGAGGCAGGAAGTGGAAGCCTAGGGGCCTGGGCCCGTGTTCTCATTGCCTTGGGTCTTCTAATTCCTCAGTGACCCCTCCACCCGGTCCTGGCCCCTGGGGGGCAGAGTAGAGGGGGACGAGGACAAGAAAGAGGAGGAACCCTTCCTACAGCCGGTGGATGATTACTTTGTGGAGCCCCTACAGGCTGAAGAGGAAGGCGAGGAGGAAGGAGTCCCACCTTCAAGTTCCCATCCCTCTGCAGTGGTCAGCAAAGGTGAGGCCATTCATTTCTGAATCCCTAGTTTCCCCCACCCTGGAGGAAGGGTGATTTGGGGAGCCTTGGGATAAGAACATCTTTGGAAGGGACCTATGGAGGAGAGATCTGACTGGGGGGAATGGAAGGGGTGAGAACCATTTGGGGTAAAGTAGAGGTGGAAGGCCTGGCCTATGAAGAATGAAAAGGGTGGTTTGGGGGTACCTGGAAGTGGAGGAGCCATTTGGTAGATCCTAAGGATTATTTTGCATTGGAGGATGGCATAATGGATTTCTAAGCTTTCCAAGAATAGGCCCAGTCCAGAACTACATCTCCCATAATGTTAGGCAGCAGTGATGGCTAAACCACACACGGTGGCTTCCAGTGCACTCTAGAAAATGTAGTTCTCTGGGTAGAAAAGGTGACCTGGAGACGGGCTTCGGGCTGATCCCCGATTCCTGGCATGGCAGTGACTCCCACCCCAAGGCCCACAGACGGTGTGGACGTGTACTTTGGTATGCCTGGAGAAGTCAGTGAGCATGAGGGTTTCCTGCGGGCCAAGATGGACCTGGAGGAGCGAAGGATGCGCCAGATTAATGAGGTGATGATACTGAGGGTCCTAGGATCCCCCACAGGGCAGAACTCCCTAAATACCAGGAAATTTCACAGGGACAAGTGGGACTATCTCCAAAGGCCCCCCAAGCTCCTATCAACCCCTAGCCCTCAACTGCATCACCCCTACAACAGCCAGGGATTTCTAACCCATAGAATCCCATTGAAATGCCACCAGATTCTAAGGACATTCCAGTGCATGGTTCTCTTCCATCTTAAATTTCTTCTGAGTATTCTCTCTTGGGAATCCAAGAACCAGTGGGACTTAAGGGATCTGGAGCCTCCAAAGTCTTGAAGAAGGATTGGGGACCTCACTGGGTGGAGCAGAGTGGATTCTAGAATCCTGAAATTGTCCCTGCCCCCAGGTGATGCGTGAATGGGCCATGGCAGACAACCAGTCCAAGAATTTGCCTAAAGCTGACAGACAGGCCCTGAATGAGGTAGGACAACCTGCAGCTGGCCCTACTACTCATGCCTGTCCACTACCTGGGGCACATCCAGTCTTAGCCCAGCTCGGGCCTTGTCCCAGTCTCATCCAGTTCCACCCCTTCCTACTTGTATCAGCCTCTTTTGGCCCCACACCCACATTTAGCTCCTCTCCTCTTGGCCTAACTCAGACCTGACATTGTTGTCCTCCTCAGATTGGCCATGTTTTGCCCTGTCTTAACTTGATTCTTACCTCTGAGAACTGGCTCTGGAGTCTTCTCCCAAGCTGGGACCCCTGCAGATACAACGAGGTCCTTCTCAGCCTCTCTTTGACGCGTTCAGGTCCCTGTTAGGCCACGCCCCTGACTTGGGTCCTTCCCCTCTAATCTCTCTTTGACTCAATCCCTCCTCAGTAGGCCCAGCCTCACTTCAGTGCAGCCCTGCCCACTGCAATCCCCATGCAAGTTAGCCCATTCCCTGAGTTTTGCTTCCCCCTCATCCCCGTTCATCTTGGTCTCATTTGGGCACGGTCTGTCTCCAGTTCGCCCTTCCCAGGTCTGGAGCTCTACCTTTACTACAATACTTCCTTTCACCTTAACACAGGCCAGCTCTGTTCCTAGATTGTTCCTACAGAATACAGTGTACACCGCCAGCTTGGCTCCTAGTAGGTCTGGTTCTGCCCTGTATCCCCACCCCTTCCAGTCAGTGTCCTATGATCTAGTCACACCCCCAAGTTGACTCTGCCCAGACCTAGACCCACTGCACCCACCCTGTTTGGCCCTACAGCCCTGCCTTTCCAGAATGCCACTGACCCAGGCTTTCACCGATCTTCACCTCTCTTGATCTCGTGTCCACCCCATTGATAGCACTTCCAGTCCATTCTGCAGACGCTGGAGGAACAGGTGTCTGGTGAGCGACAGCGCCTGGTGGAGACCCATGCCACCCGAGTCATTGCCCTTATCAACGACCAGCGCCGGGCCGCCTTGGAAGGTTTCCTGGCAGCACTGCAGGGAGATCCGCCTCAGGTGTGGGAGCTGTGGGGACAGAGGGCAGAGGATGAAAAGGGCTGGGGCAGGCCTAGGCAGCCTTCATTCCTTCCACAGCCGGAGCGTGTCCTGCTGGCCCTGCGGCGCTACCTGCGTGCAGAGCAGAAGGAACAAAGGCACACTCTGCGACACTACCAGCATGTGGCTGCCGTGGAGCCTGAGAAGGCCCAGCAGATGAGCTTCCAGGTGCTCAGATTCTTCCAGCTCTCAAATACCATTTGCTACCCCTCAGACTCCAGCCTGTTGGACCCCATACGCCAGACTCTTTTCTTGTCTCTCATACCCTCCTTCTGTCTCTTGAACCTCCTTCCTCTCTTTGGAACTACTGTTTTGTGCCTTGGACACTTTTCACTCCCTTGGATTCCAACTTCCTGACCCTGGAACACCGCCCCCGCCCTCCCCTCCTGTGTCTTTGACATCCTTCTTGTTTCTCAGAACCCCCCTCCTGTGCCTTGAACTCTGTTCCTGTCCTTCAATTCTTCTTTCTCCCTAACCCTGCCTATTTTCCCTGGGATCCTTGTGCTATGCCTTCAGATCCTAATTCCTATTTCTCGGATGTTCTCTTCCTGAGCTCCGAGTCTTGCCCTTGAGCCTTATCATCTCTACATGACACTCCAGTCCTACTTCCTTTTCTGGAACCCCTTCACACCTCACTCTCTATTCTTCAGATCCCATTTGCTGCCCCTCCTAATGCTGGCCTCCGTTTCCTATCTTCTACACCATATTCCTCGTACCTGTATTTACCATGTCTCCTCTGCTGCACTTTTCCTAGTAATTACCCATTTCCCTATGCCTTACTTCCTTTCCCAAGCCTCTCACTTCCTACCTTCTGTACGCCTTTCCCTTTTCTTCATATTCCGCGTCTCCTCCTCCAATTTCCCTCTTCCTGTAGCCCAATTCCTGGCCCGTGCACCTTCCTTCCCGTCAGTTGTATGTACTACTTTCCACCGAATCCCGTTGCCCTTCCCTCGCCCTCTTTTGCCCCGCCTCAGGTTCCCTATCTCTAGCCTATTGCCCAGTTCATCCTTCATAGGCACTCCCCCACAGGTGCAGACCCACCTTCAAGTAATTGAGGAAAGGATGAATCAGAGCCTAGGGCTGCTTGACCAGAACCCACGCCTGGCTCAAGAGCTACGGCCCCAGATCCGTGAGTACATATGCCCCTGCTCCCCATTCCAGGTCTCTAAGGGCAGATCCTAACTCCCAATCTTTGACTGCCCCCCTACCCCACACTTTAGTTACCTGTTCCTGTGGAACAAACACCAGAACGTACTGGCTTAAATAAACCATCTTCTTTGCTCATGATCCTGGCCTGGATTCTGCTGGGTGCTTCTTTGGCTGGTCTTGCCAGTATTCATGCATGCAGCTAGCAGATCAGAGAAGGGCTGGGACTTTGGCACAACTGGACCTCACTATCTCTCCATGTAGACTCAGGCCTCTCTTCTCCAGGGAGTCTCTCCAGCAAGGTGCCTAGACTTCGTACATTGTGGTTTAGCCTCCCCAAAAATGAAAGTGGAAGCTGCCAAGTCTTAAGACATGGGCAGCCCACATTCTATTGATTAAAGCAAGTCACAAACCCAGTTCAAATCCAAGTGGAGGAGCCTACACAAGAGCACGAATACCAGAAGGTGTGACTTATCACAGCCCCAGATCTACTGTGACTTCCTCTGTGTCCCCCACACTGAACCCTGATTCACCTGCTCTTCGAAGAGGCCATTCTCTTGCAACGTCAGCCTCTATCCTCCCTGCCAGGGGTGCCTCCAGCCAGTTCCCCTTTCCCAGATCATCTTTGTGACTACCCCCAATCACTTGACTGTTTAGATGTCATCCATCCATCCAGTTGGGTTTTTTTTGTGGAGTCCCTATGCTCAGGACCTCAGCTACCTTTCTGCATGTTCCCCTCAGAGGAACTCCTCCACTCTGAACACCTGAGTCCCAATGAATTGGAAGTCCCTGCTCCTGGGAGCAGCAGCGAGGACAACAGAGGGCTGCAGCCTCTGGATTCCAAGGATGGTGAGTTAACCCAAATATACTTAACCTCAGATTGTGGGAGACAGGCCCCTGTCCTAATTTCTAATGCCCCAAAGTCTAGGGGTGTCTCAGCTCCCACAGCGAGTGGGAGAGGATGGGGAGGAATGTCCAAGTTTGTGGAGTCCTCTGTGGGATCCTTGATCCCCCTGCCTTGGACCCCGGGAGGGTATTTCTCCACATTTCCTTCAGTGAAGCTCTCCTCTCTTCACTGTTCGCCATGCCTCTTCTGGCTGCCAGCAGACAACCCCATGGCCCTTCCAAAAGGTAAGTATCTCACACAGTAGACCTCCACCACAAAATCCCAATGAGTCTCCAAGCCCCAAATGGAATTGAGAACCCCAAGCCTCCTGGGGTGCAGTCCGGTGCTCCTCTGACCCCCTCCTCAGGCGGCGGGGGGGCACCACTCTGGACTCTCAGGAATGAGCTAGGATTTGGGGGGGAGGGTCCACAGAACAAGATGCTGCACCCCCTGGTAAAGAGAAGCTGTCCCCCCTGGAACAGTATGAGCAGAAGGTAAGTTAGTCAGCCCTGTCGGCTCCTGAGGGGACCCTGGGGATGGGGCTCAACTCGAAGGTCTGAAGGAGGAGGGTGCTAGGGGTTTGGATTCCTTGGCTAAGGGAAGAGGTGCTGAGAGCACGGGCTTCAGGATCCTCAGGAAGATGAGGGCTGGGAATTGCCCTCTCCGACGCTAGGGGAGGAGGCGGCTGGGGCCCAGATGCCTGGCTCTCTGACACCTCCTGCTCCCACAGGTGAATGCGTCTGTTCCAAGGGGTTTTCCTTCCCACTCATCGGAGATTCAGAGGGATGAGTTGGTAAGAGGAGGAATGTTTTGGGTACCTAGGGGGAGAGGTCGGAGGTCAGTGCCGGGCTGTGACTTCCAAAGCCACACTAGGCCCTGGTGAGCCTCAAAGATGACCCCTGCCTCATCTTCTCTCTCCGCAGGCACCAGCTGGGACAGGGGTGTCCCGAGAGGCTGTGTCCGGTTTGCTGATCATGGGAGCGGGTGGAGGCTCCCTCACCATTCTCTCAGTGCTGCTCTTGCGCAGGAAGAAACCCTACGGGGCTATCAGCCATGGAGTGGTAGAGGTGAGAGACATAAAGACGTAATACGGGGAGGGGTTCCAGAACCTGGGTGTGGAGGGGCTGCAGTATCTGTGGTCAGGCCCCTGTGCTCCACTGTCCCTCCCCTGCTCCTGTTGCAGGTGGACCCCATGCTGACCCTGGAGGAGCAGCAGCTGCGTGAACTGCAGCGTCATGGCTATGAGAACCCCACTTACCGCTTCCTGGAGGAACGACCCTGAACCAGCACCCCCCTCACCCCTTTGGCTGAATCCAGACCTTCCCCCTTCCTGGAACCCCAGAGCCCCAGCTCCCAAACTGGGAAAGGGGTCTTGAAAAAGTTCATTTCACACCCTTAATGGGGGGGCTAGGAATTCTTATTTCCCTTTTCCAATTCCAAATCCCATCCCTAAGATATCCCCAGGTATTCCCAGCTGCTTCCCTGCTTGGGACCTCCTCACCTTAATTTATTTTGTAAGTTAATTTATTGTTCTTCAATGTGACCACCAGCTTGGTCCCGGGAACTCACCCTCCCACGTGTTGCCCACTAACATCCCAATAAAGTCCTCTTTCCTACCAGGCCATCCTGCATATTTCTTGGGGAATCAGTGAGTAATTGTAGCTCTGCTGTTGTGCATCCCAACCAGGGATCTTTAAATCTGGGGTTGGGAGCGGGGCTCAAGGTCCTAGGATAGGCTCTTTGTGCCCACTCTGGAACTTTCCTTGATGCTCAATAGAATACTTACTGGGTCCCAGGGTAAATCCAGGAGGCTGGGCTCTGGCCAGTCTCCCCTGCCTCCTACTCTCTCCTACATAATCACACATACAGTATCCACCTCCAACCTATGAGCCTGGCAAGGGCCTAGGCGTCTTTTCTTTTTTTTTACTCTTTTATTTTATTAATTTAAGTTTAATTTAATTTTAAACCTTCCCCGAAGATGCACTTATTGATTTTAGAGAGAGCGAGAGAAACACTGATGTGAGAGAGTAACATGGACTGGTTGCCTCCCACATGTGCCAGGGACGGAATCCAGAACCTAAGTGTGTGCCTGACCGAGCATTGAACCCACGACCTTTCAGTGCACAGGGTGACACTCCAGCCAAGGGCTTAGGACTCTTGAGCCACTTTTCCTCTTTCCAAGCCTTCATAACTTCTTGGGGAGACTATACGAATCCCCGTATGGTGTGGGAATTCCAGTCACATGTCCCAGAGAGGGGTATGTGATATCTGCAAGTGTCTATTGGAATTTATACCCTCACATGTCCCATTTTGTGACGTGTTGTAGCTATCCCTCTACATATATTGTTTCCTGTCACAAGAGCGTTGGTATGAGGATTAAGAGTTAGTATCTGTGGAGACATTGGAACTGTGCCTGCCACTTTGTAAGTATTTGTTGAATAAATTTTAAAATGGCATGGTAACAAACACTCATATGACGCTCACCCTGTGCCAGGAACTGCCCTAAGGGCTTTATATGTGTTGGCACACTCATCATTACTTATACCCATTAAGTAGCTACTATGACTATCCTCATTTATAGATAAGAAAATGGAGACAAAAGTTATATCACTTTTCTAAGATCACCATTCAGGGAAGGTTGGAGCAACCTGGATCCAACACCCATACTCTTGGCCATTTTGCTAACCTACTGTCTAGTAATCTGGAGCTGTCCCACATGGTTATTCAATATGTGCACTGCAAAATTCCAGTTGATACCGTTCACCTCTTAGATATTATAGATTGGCATTTTTACCACAACTTACCAGCAGATGGCAGTAATGTGCCGTGTTCTAAAGCATCCGAACCCTTAGGGAGAGGGCACCCATATCTAATTATCCCAAAGGACCTATGAACTCACAGTGGCTCTTCATTTAATATATATAATGTATGCTATATAGCATTACATACATTGTGTGTGTGTACTTGTATGTAAATGCCAGTCCAAAATAGTAAATGTAGACCTGGTAGGTATTGGAAGAACGGTAACTAACTACATGATGCACGTTGGATACAATGCCGCAGCTTCATCAAAGAACCCAGTCTGCAATATCATTCCGATATGCTGGTTATACCTTCAGTTATCCTTAGACAACTGTAACAGAAATCTATGACTAGCACCACAAGCAGGGGGGAAACCTGCCTTTGTGGTTTGACGGCTAAAAGTGAGCAACAGGCAAAGAGCAGGTAAGGAGCTCCAATTAGGTGGGATAGGACACGAAAGCCCATTTTGCTCAATACACTCAGTGCCTGAATCCTTCACTGTATTTACATTTTAATGGCAATTCTTAGAATAATTAATTTAAAAATACTGTTACTATTGAAATACCAGCAGGAAAAATAATTTTGCTATTGTTCATTTAATGCTCTTGTGCCCCTAAGCTATCCTTCTTTTCCCATTGAAAATAATTTGATAATTCTCTTTTTACTAGTGCAAAATTTCTTAGAGACATTTTATCATGTTAGTGGTATGTGTGTTCATACATGTCAGGATATACATCTTACATATCAACAGAATCTGAGAGCCATCAGCAATAGGAAATACCATTATTTTATGCACCACAATGGGAAAAAATGAAGAAATTAAAACATGCCATATGATTGCTTGTAAGATGAATTCCAATTGAGTTCTTCTTAGAACTAATGAAATACAATATATTCTTAGGAATTCTTCATGGGTCAGCTGCCACTTTGCAAGTGCTCAGCAGAGCACATGCATGCTGGTACAGGACAGCCCCTGATAACCCCGCCTCCCAATATTCATGCTCTTGTGTAGTGCCCCTCATCCCTCTAATTCTGGGCTTGGTTACATGACTGGCTGTGACCCATGGCATACATGATGCAAGCAGGTGATTGTTCTCTTGGAGCGCTCCCTTTCGGAGCCATCATACAAACAGATCCACCTACCCTCCTGGAGAAAACGTATGGAGAAAGATGTATGGCCCACTCCCAGGGGTTCCAGCCATCTCAGCTGAGCGGTATACCAGGTATACACGGGAAGTTGTCTAGCACAATCAGGCCTCCACTGGACTGCAGCCACGTGAATGACCAAAGCAAGATAACAGAACTGCCCAGCTGAGCCCAGCCAAGATTGCAGAATCATGAACAAGTAAGTGGTGTTTATTTTAAGCCTCATGTTTTGGGGTAGAAACACTGACACATATGTGCTCAATTTGTTGTCCACAAGAGGCTCCAGCTCCAAGCAGTGGGGAGCCATGGTGTGTCCAAAGGCTTTCTGGGGAGTGATTGTCAGCAGCATGGAGGCACTCCAGGTCTCTCCTCTTGAAGTTACAAGTTGAACAGCTATAATTCAACAAAGGATTCCCTGCTGGACACACAAACACATCTGAGGGATCCATGCATTGAGGCATCTGAAGGCAGGCATATGGGAGTAAACAGCGGAGACAGGATGGAGGGAGGACAGAGATGGAAGTTGAAAACACAGCCCCAGCACTGTCTGCAGCCCCAGCAGATGAGATAGCAGTGAAGGACTGGGGTGCAACCCCCACTGGAAAACTGAAGGGGCAGAGAACAATCGGGCCTAGGTAGCCAGCATGCATTGAGGCTGGGTTCAGGTTCAGAGGCAGAGAAGTGGTGCAAAAGGTAGCAGTGTTCCATAACCTGCCATCACTGGACAAAGGACACTGCAGACTTGGGAACACATCCATCCTCTTGTGGCCCACCTGGCAGTAAAATTCTCACGCAGCAGATGGTGAAAAGACAAGAGACAAATTTCCAGTCTGAGTAGTCTGTACTATTGTAGTTAAACCCGTTGGAAAAATCAGAGCTGTGGACATGTGAACTGCTTCTCCCTGCCTCCCCTCCCCTACTGATCGCAATAGTAGCCTGGTAGGAACAGCTGGGCCACCTCTGTTCTGGGCCACCTCTGGCTCTGCCAGAGGCTTCTGACTACAGGAAGGCAGCTCCAGGAACACACAGGCCAGGGGATCCGTAGCCAGCCACATCCCACCACAGGTGTGGTACCCTGAGACATAGGTGATGCAGTTGTGGAGGGGATGCCCGCCCTCTTGGGGAATATGAACGTTTGCCATGGTGGAGGCCACACACCCCACAGATATACTAGAAACCCCACTGGTGTAGTTAAAAGAAAATAAAAACTTGTGCTTCAGCACCACCTACTGGAAAACGAAAGAAAGACTTTTACTTATGCACCTAAATAGTTAAGGGAAATACTTAGATGTTTTCTGTTTGTTTGTTTTTTTGAGGGTTATTTATTTATTTTCTTACACAAAAAAAGTCCAGCAGTTGGCAAGGCAGGGCTGTTATGGCATCTTTGAATCTAAGATCCTTTTCTTTCTTGTTTTTTTTATTATAATTTTAAATAATTTTTTATTTTTCAATTAGGGCTGACATACAATATTATACTAGTTTCATGTGTACAACCTGGTGATAAGACATTATATAACTTACTAAGTGATCATCCCAATAAATCACATACCCATCTGACGCCATACATCATTATTATAATATTATTGACTATATTCCCTATCCTATACTTTACATCCTTGTGACTATTTGGTAACTACCAATTTGTACTTCTTAATCCCTTCACCTTTTTCACCCTGCCCCAAAACCCCCTCCCATCTGGAAACCATCAAAATGTTCTGTGTATTTATGAGTCTATTTCTTTCCTGTTTATTTTTAGATTCAATTGTTCATTGATGTTTTTATTGTCAAATTATTGTTTATATTTTTATCTTCTTAAAGAAGGCCAGTTTAACATTTTAACCAGTTTAACATTTCATGTAATACTAGTTGGTGGTGGTGAACTCCTTTAGCTTTTTCTTGTTTGAAAAGCACTTTATCTGTTCTTCAATTCTAAGTTATAACTTTGATGGGTAGGATAATCTTGGTTGTAGGTCCTTGATTTTCATCACTTTGAATACTTCTTGCCAATCCCTTTCTAGCCTGCAAAGTTTCTTTTGAGAAATCAGCTGGCAGTATTATGAGAGCTCCCTAGTAAGTAACTATCCTTCTCTTGCTACTTTTAAGATTCTTTCTTTATCTTTGACCTTTGCCATTTTAATCATGATGTGTCTTGGTGTGGTCCTCTTTGGTATTATCTTGTTTGGGGCTCTCTGTGCTTCCTGGGCAGGTATGTCTATTTCCTTCATGGTTGGGGAAGTTTTCCATCATCATCATCATCATCATCACCATTAAATGTTATTATTATCATTATTTTATCCTCACTGCAGGACTTTTTTTTTTCATTGATTTTAGACAGAAAGGAAGGAGGGAGAGAAACATCAATGTGAGAGAGAAATAATGATTGGTAGTCTGTCACACACACTCCAACCAGAGGATTGAAACTGCAGCCTAAGTATGTACCCTGACCAGAGATCAAGCCCACAACCTTTTGGTCCATGATGTGATGTTGCAACCAACTGAGCCACACCAGCCAGGGTCCATCATTATTTTTTTAGATAGGTTCTCAATTCCTGGTTCTCTTTTCTCCTTCTGAGAAACAAGTACACTTGAACTTGCCCCAGAGGCTTCTTATTCTGTCCTTATTTGGGGGGTTCTTTTTTCTTTTCACCGTTCTGATTGGATGTTTTCTGTTTGCTTATATTCCAAGTCTCTAATTTGATCTTCTGCTTCATCTATTCCATTGCTGATTCCTTGAAATATATTCTTCATTTCAGTTCATGTGTTCTTCATTTCTGACTGACTCTTTTTTATGTTTTCTAGTTCCATTTTTATGTTTCATACCTCTTTGTTGAAGTTCTCATGAAGTTCATCTGCTCTTCCCCTAAGTTCATTGAGTATCTTTATATCTAGTGTTTTGAACTCTGCATCTGGTAGATTGCTTGTCCCTATTTTGTTCAGTTCTTTTCTGGCATTTTGTTGTTCTTTCATTTGTGACACACTTGTCTTCTCATTTTGGCAGTCTCCCTGTGTTTGTTTCTATGAATTAGGTAGAGCTGCTACATCTCCTAGACTTGGTAGAGTGGCCTTATGTAGTAGGTGTCCTGTTGGGTCCTGTTCACCTGAGTTGGGCATTTCAGGTACATCCCTATGTGGGTTGTGTTCATACTCCTATTGTAGATGAGCCTTGATTGCTCTTGGTACATCAATAGGAGGGATTTACCCCAGGCCAATTGTCTGGAAGGACTAGCTGCAATCACTGTGGAGGATCAGTTGTGCACGGCCCACCCCACAGAGCAGGACTTAGTCTACCTCTTGAGTGTATTGCTTGTGGAGGTAGTTGGATGGTACTTCACCATGGTCTGAAGATGTCCATTGATTGTGCTCCAGGGAGTTGCAGGCCAAGAACCAGCCACTGCCTGTGTTCTGCCTAGGGTCACCCAACATAAGTCACATGGCAATCTGCAAATTATTGCTATTTGTGCTGGGTTTGGAGGTTGCCAGGAGAGGCCAACCAGTGAACCAAGGCTCACTGCCACTTGTGCCATACCTGGGCCACTCAGAGAGAGGTAGGGGGCATGCTAAGAGCAGGTGCTGCTTGTTTGACATATTTTAGGAAAGTCTGAAATTTGGCCAAGACAGGCTGTATGTATGGAAAAGCCGCTGGAAACAACTTCGGTAGGCCTGAAATTTGGTTGGGTTGGAATCTCAGGAAATCACCAGGGTCGGGTAAACAGTTATAGCCAGATTGATGGAAACTCAGATATTTGTGGGCTTTGTTGGGGGAGGGTTCAGAAAAGGAAAAATGGCCTTTGCCAGCACTTTTGTCCAGGAGAAAGCTTACCCTCCAGCTCTCATCCTGATATCAGAAAATTTAGATCTTCCCTGTATGTCCCTGGTTCCTTTCCAGCTGCTGTCCCAGTGCTGGAGCTCAGTGCAAGTGAATCCACGTAGGTCCAGAAAATATAGACACAGACAACAGTATGGTGGTTATCAGAGAGAAAGGGGAGTGGGCAGAGGTAGAAGAGGGCAAAGTAGGTATAAATGGTGATGTTAGGAGACTTGACTTGGGGTGGTGAACACACAATAGAATATATAGATGATATATGAGAATTGTAGAATTGTACACCTGAAGCCTATATAACTTTATTAACCAATGTCACCACAATAAATTCAATAAATAATTTTTTTTAAATCTCCAAATATAAACTTAAAGACATGGAAGACTGTGATTCAAATGACAGAGAATTCAAGACTGCAGTTCTGAAAAAAACTCAACGAGATACAAGAAAACTCAGAAAAGCAATTCAATAAACTCAGAAATCAATGAACAAAAAGAGTACTTAACCAAAGAGATTGAAACTATAAAAAAAGACCAGACAGAAATTCTGAAGATGAAGAATTCAATGAATGAGAGGAAAAACAAACTAGTAAGCTTAGGAAATAGATTAGACCAGATGGAGGCAAGAATTAGTGATATTGAAAATAGAAGTCCAGAAATGACTCAGGTGAGAGAGAGAGAGAAAGAGAGAATTGAGCATAAAAATAAATAAAAGAACTGCATGAGAGCTATCTGACTCCACTGGAAATAGCAATACATGAATAATGAGGGGTGATCCAAAATAGTATTAGAGTAGATGCAAGTTATACTAACTTTCTCCCAAGTCCAAACTGGAATTACAACTAAATTGTAAAATAATCAAACTGAATAACCAACTGAAGACTAGCTGAATAGAAGTCTTAAAATCAAGACGACTTCTAGTAAAGATAGAGGCATAGGTAGACACATTTCATCTCCTTGCACAACCATAAGAAGGATTACAACTAACCCTGAGACAACACCCAGAACTGGCAGAAAATCAAACTATATGGAAGCCCAACACCAAGGACTTAAAGAAGCCATATTCACCTAGATGGGTAGGAGGAGTGACGACAGGGAGCTGGAGTGGAGAGGGTGCATGTGGTGTGGTGGTAGTGAGGTGGTGGTGGCAAGGAAGCTAGCAGAATGGGTGGTCTCACACTCATGTGTGGTGGATAAAATCAGGAGAGATACCTTTGGAATGAGCGATCCCAGCTCTAGGCCTGACTCTGCAGCCCAGGATTCCTACGCTAGGAAAACGAAGCCTCATATTTCTCCCTATAAAAACCAGTGGGGGGTTGGAGTGTCAGAAGAAAGTGCTGGTCTCTTGGGAGAGGCTGTTTAAAGGGTCCGCATGGTCCAGAATGAATGTAAACCCACCCACTCCGGGAACCACCACCAGGACAGCAGCTAGAGGGGCCCCAGCTGCATATGAGGAGGGGGTGAAGTGACTGGAAATGGGGTGAGTGCTGAGCAAGCATCAGCGGCATTGTCCTCTCTCTGACCCCTCCCCCACATACAGAGCCACAAAGTGGTGAAGCAGGTTGCCCCACCCTGGCAAATACCTAAGGCTCCAATAAATACAATTTAACAGGGGTGCTAAGCCAGGGAGTCAGCAGCTCTACCTAACACACAGAAACAAACACAGAGAGGCTGCCAAATTGAGGAGACACAGAAATATGGCCCAAATGAAAGAACAGTATGAAATCCTCAGAAAAAAACTAAGTGAAATGGAGATAGCAAACCAATAAGATGCAGAGTTCAAAACACTGGTGATAAGGATGCTCAGAGAACTCACTGAATATGGCAAAAGCATAAGGGAAGAAATGAAGGCTATGCTAAATGAAATAAAGAAAAAATCACAGGGAACCAACAGTGAAGGCAAGGAACCCAGGGTTCAAATCAATGATTTGGAACATAAGGAAGAAATAAACAATCAATCAACCAGAACAGAATGAAAAAACAAAAATTCCAAAAAATAAGGAAAGAACAAGAAGACACTGGTACATCTCCAAAAGTGCCAACATCTGAATCATAGGGATGCCAGAAGGAGAAGAGGAAGAGCAAGAAATTGAAAATGTATTTGAAAAAACAGTGATAGAAAACTTCCCTAATTTGGTGAATGAAATACTCATATAAGTCTAGGAGAGAGACCCAGAGAGTCCCAACAAGTTGAATCCAAAGAGCACCACATCAAGACACATTATAATTAAAATGCCAGAAGTTAAAGAGAAAGAGAGAATCTTAAAAGCAGCAAGAGAAAAGCAGACAGTTACCTACAAAGAAGTTCCCAAAAGACTTTCAGTTGATTTCTCAAAAGAGACTTTGCAGGCTAGAAGGGACCAGCAAGAAGTATTCAAAGTGATAAAAAGCAAGGACCTACAACCAAGATTACTCTATCCAGCAAAGCTATCATTTACAATTGAAGGGCAAATAAAGTTCTTCCCAAACAAGGCAAAGTTAAAGGAGTTCATAACACCAAGCCCTTATTATATGAAATGTTAAAGGGACTTATTTAAGAAAAAGAAGATCAAAACTATGAACATTAAAATGACAATAGCCCTGGTTGGTGTGGTTAAGTGGATTGAGTGCCAGCCTACAAACCAAAGGGTCGCCTGTTCTATGCCCAGTCAGGGCAAATGCCTGGGTTGTGGGCCAGGACACCAGTAGGGGACTCGCAAGAGGCAACAACACAGTGATGTTTCTCTTCCTCTCTTCCTCTCTTCCTCTCTCCCTTGCCCTCTCTCTAAAAATAAATAAATAAAATCTTTTTAAAAAATGACAACATACCCACGACTATCAACAACTGATTCTTAAAAACAAACAAACTAAGCAAACAGCTAGAACAGGAATAGATTCATAGATACGGAGATAATTTGGAGGTTATCAGGTGGGAGAAGGGAGGAGGAGAATGGGGGAAAGGTACAGGGGTTAAGAAGTGTAATTGGTGCCAATGAAACCTCAGACAAGGGTTGATCTCCAAAATATATAAAGAACTCACACGACTCCACTCCAGGAAGACAAACAACCCAATTACAAAATGGGCAAAAGACTTAACAGACACTTCTTAAAGGGGACATACGGAGGGCCCAGAGGCATATGAAAAGATGCTCAGCATTGCTAGCTATCAGAGAGTCACAAATTAAAACCACAATGAAACATCACTGCACACTGGTGAGAATGGCCATCATAAACAAATCAACAAACGAGTGTTGGAGAGGATGTGGAGAAAAGGGAACCCTAGTGCACTGTTGGTGGGAATGCAGACTAGTGCAGCCATTGGGGAAAACAGTATGGAATTTTCTCAGAAAACTAAAAATGGAACTGCCTTTTGACCCAGAAATTCCACTCTTAGGATTATATCCTAAGAACCCTGAAATGCCACTCCAAAAGAACCTATGCACCCCAATGTTCACAGCAGCACAATTTACAATAGCCAAGTACTGGAAGCAACCTAGATGCCCATCAGTAAATGAATGGATAAAAAAAACTATGGGGTACATTTACACAATGGAATTCTATGCAGCAGAGAGAAAGAAGGAGCTCCTACCTTTTGTGACAGCTTGGATGGAACTGGAGAGCATTATGCTAAGTGAAATAAGCCAGGCAGTGAGGGACAAATACCATATGATCTCACCTTTAACTGGAACCTAATCAACAAAAGAAAAAAGCAAGCAAAATATTACCAGAGACATTGCAATTAAGAATAATCTGACAGTAACCAGAGGGGAGGTGGAAGGGGATAATGGAGAGAAGGGTTTTCAGGAACATCTATAAAGGACACATGGACAAAACCAAGGGGATGTGGAAGCAAGGGAGGGAGGTGGGTTCGGCTGGGGTGGGGGAAGAGTGGTGGGGGATAAATGCAGACAACTGTAATTGAACAACTATAAAATAATTTTTTAAAAAGAAGCATAATTGATAGGTACAAAAAGAGACAGGGGGATGCTAAGAAAAGTATAGGAAATGGAGAAGCCAAATAATTTATATGCACAACACATGGACTAACTAAAGTGGGCCACTGCTTGGGGGAATGGGGATACTGGGCAGAGTGGAGCAAAGGAGGAAAACTGGGGCAACTGTAATAGTACCATCAATAAAATATACTTTAAAAAATTTACAGAGTAAAAGTCGAGACCGGTAGGAAGGATGGAGATGCAAGAACAAGCTGGCCCTGTACCCACAGGCAGCAGCTGAAAGTCTGGAGAGATAGCTCAACTGCAAAGAACACCCCTGAGGAGTTGGAAACAAGAGCTCACACAACACCTGGCTGTGAAAATCATTGGGGATTCTGTCCACCAGGGAAAGATGAGAGTCTGCTAGAAACCCTGGATACCCCTCTAAGGAGTCAGCACACAACACCTTGTTTGCAGCCACTTGACCAGCACTCTAGCAGAGGGAGGGTGGCTCAAAGTGAACTGGAGTCATGCAAAGACACACTGGGCTGTGTGGCTTTCGAAAGAGAGCTGAAAGAACAGTCTCCAAGGCTGAGTCCTTCTCCCACACTGCCCACAGCTGCCATTTTTTCTGGGTCAAGCACTCCCCTCCATAGCGTATCAGCTTGGGGGAATGTAGTAGCCCTGTTGTCCTGATTCTCTGTTTCCTCTCCCTGCTGAGTTCACATTCTGTGAAGGAGTCAGGGACCTAGGCCTGTGGCATAAAGATCCAGGCTCACTTGGGGGTACCAGAGACTGAGTTTTGTGGCTCTTGATCGGGGGCCATTTTCCTCTCTTGCATGCCTAGACCCCCATGAGAGATCCACTAGCCCCAACCTCGACTCCAGGTAGTGCTGCCCACCCAAGCTCCTGCCCAGCAGAATTGTCAGCTTGTTGTGGCTAGCCTGGGCTCACACTGCAGACCCTTTTGGAAGGGTCTTCAGGAAGTCCAGGCAGACTTAGGAAGAGACTGAGTTGTGTGGCTGTAGTGTAAGGACCATTGTTCACTCACCTGCCCAACCTGTCCTACTGTTTTGGGGTGTTTTTTTTTCAAAGTCCTCCCTTCACATGGCCAAATCTTGGTCTGTTTGGCCCTAATGAACTCTGCTGGCCTTACCCTGATTACTCGCTGACATCTCACCCTATCCCAAAAGTTCATGGGCATCCAGCAGGTGGTAGCTGACCTTGGTATATCCTGAAATTTTGTTGAGTGGCATCAGACCCAGGACTGGCCGAGATTAAATTTGTATTCATCTAACAAACACCATTGCCCTCTATCTGGTGACTCACTGAGAACCTACTTCATGTGACTGGATACTGCCAGAAGCTCTTTTAGTGACTGAGCCTAATAGCCAAACAGCAGGCAGAGGCAGATTTTGGGGTGCCTTGGACCTTTGCTGACCTGGGCTTGGTGCTGATCGAAGCTGGTCTTTTACTTTTTTTAAAGATTTTATTCTTTTTTAAATACTTTATTTATTTATTTTTAGAGAGGGAAAGGGAAGGAGAAAGAGGGAGAGAAACATCAATATGTGGTTGCCTCTTGCACACCCCCAACTGGGGACCTGGCCCACAGCCCAGGCATGTGCCTTGACTGGGAATCGAACTGGCAACTGTTTAGTTTGCAGGCTGGCACTCAATCCATTGAGCCACACCAGCCAGGGCTTATTTGTTTATTTTTAGAGAGAGGGGAAGGGAGGGATACCGAGAGGGAGAGAAACATCGATATATGAGAGAAACTTCAATAGGTTGCCTCTCGCACTTCCCCAACTGAGAACCTGGCCAACAACCCAGGCATGTGCCCTGACTAGGAATCAAACTGGTGACCTTTTGGTTCACAGGCTGGCACTCAATCTACTGAGCCACACCATTCAGGGTGGAAGCTGATCTTGGTGTACATCTTGGCCCCTGCTGTATACACCTCTGACTGACACATCAGAGGCAGCCACAAACTGTGAATCACTTTGTAGCTCCAAACAAGTAGCCCATATCTGGTCACCTGCACCCAAGACCATCCCAAGAGGCCCTAAAACCAACATACCTGGTGGCAGGATTCAGACCACATCAGAACACAACCCAATTAGTTTCATAAGTGGTACACCCAAAGGAAGGAAAATCTTGGCAGGCACCAGACCCTGTTGGGTCAAATTCTGCTTCATGTGATAAGTCCCTGCACAGTCCCTGTACTGTGGTTGCAGGTAGATCCTTATAGTTAGCCAACCCAACATTCAACCCAAACCACAAATGGACCAACAGGAATCAAGACTCAACTACGACTATAGGGTTTATATAACCCACACAAAGGACATTCCTGGAGCACCTAGCTCAGGTGACTAGGGAGACTGTGACATTAAGCCCCACAAGACACCTATTGCATAAGGCCATCATACCAAGACTGAGAGGCATAGTAGATATACCTAATACACAGAAACAAACAAAGAGAGGCAGCCAAGGTTGTAAGACAAAGAAACATGCCCCAAATGAAAGAACAAGAGAAGTCCCTAGAAAAAGAACTAAATGAGATGGAGGCAAGCAATCTATCAGATGCAGAGTTAAGAAAAAATGGTTATAAGAATACTCAAGGAATTTAGAAGAGTGGATGAACTCAGTGGGAATTTAATCAAAGAGGTAGTATGCATGAAAGAGAACATAGAAACCATATAAAAGAAACAGTCAGAAATAAAGAACACGATATCTGAAATAAAAAATACAACAGAAGTAATCAACAGCAGGTTATATGAAGAGCAGAGGTTTGAATTAATGACTTGGAAGATAAGGTAGCAGGAAACACCCAGTCAGAGCAACAAAAAGAAAAAAGAATTAAAAAAAAAAAATGAGAGCAGTTTAAGGAACTACTGGGACAGCAGTTCCAGTGGAACAACATCCACATCATAGGGGTACCATAATGAAAAGAGAGAGAGCAAGGAATTGAAAACTAGTTTGAAGATACAATAACTGAAAACTTCACTAACCTAGAGAAGTAAAAAGATACTCAGTCCAGGAAGCACAGAGAGTCCCAAACAAGATGAACCCAAAGAGGTGCACATCAACATACATAATTAAACTGGCAAAGGTTAAAGGAAAAGAGAAAATATTGAAAGCCTCAAGAGAAAGACAGTTACCTATAAGGGAGCTCCCATAAGACTGTGAGCTAATTTCTCAACAGAAACATTTTAGGCCTAAATTGGTGGGCATAAAATATTCAAAGTGATGAGGAACAAGGACCTACAAACAAAACTATTTTACCCAGCAAGGCTATCATTTAACATTGAAAGAGAAACAGTTTCCTAGATAAGAAAAAATTAAAGGAGTTCATTACATTCAAACTAGTATTATAAGAAATACTAAAGGGACTTTCAGAAGAAGGAGAAGGAAGAGGAGAGGAACATAGTTATAAAGAATAAAACAATAGGGCCAAGATGGAGGCGTAGGTAAACACACTGTGCCTCCTCACACAACCAAAATAAGGACAACAAAAATTTAGAAACAAAAAAGAACAACCAGAACTGACAGAAAATTGAACTGTACAGAAGTCCGACAACCAAGGAGTTAAAATAGACACATTCATCCACACTGGTAGGAAGGGCGGAGTCAGGCCGGCCAGGCGGAGAGGGGTCATGGCAAAAAAAAAAAACAGTGGCTGGCAGACCCCTGGTGCACAAGGTAGCAGCTGGCAGACCCAGGGTGCATAGGCAGTGGCTGGCAGACCCAGCGAGGCACACAAGGTGGCTGGCTGACCATGGTCACACATTTGCATACAGATAAACCAGGTGAAACTGGGGAGCAAGACAGACCACGCAACCCAGGGCTCCAGTGCGGGGGCAAGGGGGGGATAAAGCCTCAAAAGACGTATTGAAAACACCTGTGGGGGTTGACGTGCCAGGAGAGAATCCCAGCCTTACAGGAGAGGTCATTGGAGAGACCCACAGGGTCCCAGAATATACACAAGCCCACCCACCCGAGAACCAGCACCAGAAGGGCCCAGCTTGCTTGGGGGAAGTGGCAGAAGGGACTGAAATCCAACAGAGAGCAGAGCAAGTGCCATTGTTCCCTCTCAGACCCCTCTCCCACATACAGCATCACAACCCAGTGACTGGGTTGCCCCACTCTAGTGAACACCTAAGGCTCTACCCCTCATATGTAACAGGTACATCAAGACAAAAAAATGGCCTAAATAGAAGAACAGATCAAAGCTCCAGAAAAAATACAACTGAATGGCAAAGAGATAGACAACCTATCAGATGCACAGTTCAAAGCACTGCTAATCAGGATGCTCACAGAATTGGTTGATTTTGGTCACAAATTAAATGAAAAAATGAAGACTATGCTAAGTGAAATAAAGGAAAATGTACAGAGAACCAATAGTGATGGAAAGAAAACTGGGACTCAAATCAATGGAGTGGACCAGAAGGATGAAAGAAACAACCAAACAGAAAAGAATGAAGAAACAAGAATTCAAAAAAATCAGGAAAGGCTTAGGAACCTCCAGGACATCTTTAAATGTTCCAACATCCGAATTATAGGGGTACCAGAAGGGGAAAAGGAAGAGCAACAAGTGGAAAACTTATTTGAACAAATAGTAAAGGAGAACTTCCGCAATCTGGCAAAGGAAATAGACTTCCAGGAAGTCCAGGAAGCTCAGAGAGTCCCAGAGAAGTTGGACCCAAGGAGGAACACACCAAGGCACATCATAATTACATTAGCCAAGACTAAAATGAAGGAGAGAATCCTAGAAACAGCAAGAGACAAGGAGACAGTCATCTACAAAGGAGTTCCCATCAGACTGTCAGCTGATTTCTCCAAAGAGAACTTACAGGCAAGAAGGGGCTGGAAAGAAGTATTCCAAGTCATGAAACACAAGGACCTACATCCAAGACTGCTCTATCCAGCAAAGCTTTCATTCAGAATGGAAGGGCAGATAAAGTGCTTCTCAGATAAGATCAAGTTCAAGGAGTTCATC
>PVKM010008391.1:0-39080 GCA_004027735.1 Carollia perspicillata
TGAGGATCAAGTAGTGTAGTGAACGGAGAAAAGGATGTATTTCTAGAAAACCTTGCATGATTCTCAGGCCCTACCACCTTTATGGCTGTGTTTATCACAGCCTCGTGTTTAGCCCACATGGATTTTGTGAGGAGACCGAGATGAGATCGCTGCCAAAAGCAGACATTGGGACTGCCATAGCTTCTTATCTGTTGTGGGCTAGAAATCCAGACGACTGAACAATTTTAATTATGTTTCAAATGAGAGCAAATGTTTTTTATTGTGTTCTGCTGGCTGTATATAAGAGATAAATCTATACAGAATAGACACCAGGGTGCAAAAAGCATGGCCAGCTGAAGCTGGGTAGTGTCAGGGCAAGCAGGCCTGGACACCGCACCAGCTCTCATCACTGTAGAGACCTGGATAAACAAAGCTCAGCCTTTGGGAAAAGCTGGGAAGCCCAGTTATCCTAAGTATGAAAGAGGGGGAAATGTAATATATTTTAGGAAGATATTTTCATACCAAATGTTCACAATCTTATAGAAACTTGTTTTTGAATCTTATGAGCATGTTTCAACCCCTTAAAGAATCAATCCATATGAATTCCAGAAATATCAGAAAGGGGATTGTTATCTACATACTACAAGCAGCCTTAGAAATGCAAGGAAGTGAGACTTTAATACTTAACCTGTTCTTGTGAGCATTATCTTCCCCCTTACCCAGCTCTGCTTCCCATACTGACAAATACTTTCTGTACATGAACGAATGGACCATTTGTTATGTTCTAGTACTTAAAGTGGGGTTCCTTCTGAGGTTTTAAAATGATAATCTTCATGAAAGAAGATAAAACTAAGTGTCCCATAATGCACAGTAATGAGAAGAGGGAAAGAAATCTGAGGAAAGAAAAAAATGAAAACAAAACCTAGCAAGTTTATGCTAAAAGGGACCAGAAAACTAACTAAGCATTGACATTGCTAATGAATGAAAAGGGTGAAAGTTATACCTCGACCACATTTCTTACTGGTAAAGCTTCTGAAGAGGTGGTGAGGAGAAGATGCGTTTCCCAAAGATACCGGTATCCCTCGCCCTGGTTTACCTTGGAGTTTAAGATTTAGGAAGAGAGGCTATGAACCTTAAGGGGGTGAGGAGCAATATTCTCAGGCTGGGACAGGCTGAGGCTCAGGAGAGAGCACCTCAGGAGAGATAATGACAGCCATCAGAACCAGCTGTCCCCAGAGATCCAGAACTACATCTTCTCAGTTATGTTTCTCAACCTCTTTTACTCCCTTTTAGGACTTAACTTGTGCCACGTGGAAAATAAATATTCTCCTCTTAGAGATATATATGTTCAAGCACCGAAGGAGAACAGCCAAAACCAACCGTAAAAGCCATCAGCATTTAATGTGAGCTGGCTAGCCTCCCAATTGTGGGTATTGGATCAGTACACCCACTAATCAGTGACAAGGGCTTCAGGGAATGTTGGCCCTTGAACCCATTTCTATGAATCTTTCTAACACATACTTTCCCTGAAGGACTCCCATATGATGTCAGGGTTTCATTTACAACCTATACGCTCGTGACCTCTACCATATATAGATAAATAGATATAGATGTAGATGTACATATATAGACACAGATATATACATGTATGTTTCAGACTCAGCTTGTCCAAAACCGAACTCTCCCAGTTCCTTGTTGAACGGAATCCCTCAGTTCTTATTTTATTTAACAAACACCTATATAACATTTACTTTCTATAAAGCATTAAACTCTAAGCAAATATTAAATAATTTAATCATCGCCCTGGCCCTAGGACTGAAGTGGTACGATTATCACCACCCTTCTTACAGTTGCAGAAATGGAGGGACAAGAGGTTACAGAACTTGCCCCAACTCCTTGAATTAGTAGCAGAGGTGGCTTTCAAACCAAGACATTCTAGCTGTGCAACCCGCGCACTGAACCACTAGGCAGCATGGCCTCTCAGGTGGCTTTCACACTGAACAGCACTGCTGTGCCCCTAGTCCTTCATGCTGGAGACCCCGTGTCACTTTTTAGGACCTGCGCCTAACAAAGGACCAAATCCTAATCCTTTTTGAAAACGTTTCATTGAAGCATTGAGTACATACAGCAATTCTGAAGTGAGCAGGTCAATGAATTCTAAACAGTATATACACCTATGTAGCCCAAACCCAGAGCAAGCCGTGGGATATTACCGGCACCCTAGAAATCTCACTCTGCTGCCTCCCTGTCATTACACAGATGATAACAATGGCTCTAGTTTTGCCTGTCTTTAAACTTTATTAAATGGAAGGACACAATATAAATTCTATTGGCTCTTGCCCTCCATATGTTGTACATGCTGTTTAGTGTGTTGTTGTATATAGCAGTTTATCTTTTTCATTTCTTTTTAATATTCCATTCATGAATATTCACAACTTTTCCACTTTACTGTCGATGGAATTGTGTTCTGTTTCTGGTTAGATTATTAAAAATAAGGCTGCCATGAATGCTTTGGATGTTTCTGTGTGTGTATATACATAAGCATGCATTTTTGACTGGGTACGCACCCGGGGTGAATTTACTAATCACAGGGTCTGCATAAAATTGGTTTTACAGATATTGCCAAACAACTTTTCAAAGTGGTTTCAGTAATTTACATGACCACCAGCAATTTAGCAGGGTTCCAGGACCTCCGAATCCTCGCTGATCCTTGGTATTTTTACACACTGTATTTTAGGCATTCTGATAGATGAAGAGTGGTTTTATTTTTGCATTTCTCTGATAACTAATCATCTTTAGCATCTTTACATTTGTTACCAGTCATTTAGAATCTTCTTTTGTGAAAAGCCTGTTCAAGGCATATCATTTCTTGAAATAGCAGTTTTGGTCACCAGCCCATCAGTTCCTTAATGGCGACAGTGCCCTCTGGGTAAGTGAGACTGTCCTGCCAAACAGAAACCGTTGGAAAAGTGCTGCCCCTCCCTTCAATGGTCAGTGATCTATACATGGCGCTGTGTGTGTGTGTGTGTGTGTGTGTGTGTATGTGTGTGTGTGGCTCCCCTCCAGACCCTACAGTCTATGTGATAATTTGGTTGATTACCTCAAACCTAAGTGTGAGGACACAGCTACTTTCATTCCCTGAAAGTAAGAATATGGAAGAGGATTCTAGGAATGCAAAAGACAAACATGTTTTAGTCGAAAAAGTGGCAGAGTTGAGGGAATTTTTAGAGAGATTCTCCCCGGATATGATTTACAACCCCTTGAAAGCTGCACATAGTTATTGGAGGTGGTGGGAGGGACCACATTTGTATAAACTTAGAAAGACCTCTAAAAAGAAGACATAGGCTTCCTCATAAAAAATAAGTAAATTCTTTTTAAGGGAAATAAAAAGTGCCAGCCATTCTGTCTAAAAGGAAAGCTGCAATAACATTGACTGAGTCTCAAGCACGGGCCTCTTAAAAACATCAAACACGGTCAAGCACTAATTTCCCAAAGCATTTCCAACATGAGTGTTCTTAATCCTGGCCATTGTTAGAGATGGGAAAAGAGGGGGTTACAGAGGTAAGAATACAATGTTTGCCTCAGGTCACATAGTTATTCTGCCTGAGCAGGATTTGAACCCAGCGAGAGCCAACCGTACATCACCCTCGCCTACAACACATCACCTTCCAGTCTGAAGCCCTCCTAAAATCTCATAAGCAACTATAACTGAGATAAAAGGGCTTCTCTATAGGCAAACAAAAAGTAAGTAATATATTTAAGGAGACATAACCTCAATAAAACTGAGTGAGGAAGCTCTGTGAGCTAAAAATGATAGCGCCAGGGAAAGTATCTGAAGAGCTGACAATCACAAAACTCTTTGTCAAGAAGGAGCTTGACCAATTCTTAATGACAGTGGCTCTAAGTGTCACTACTTTCATTTTATATTACAAGTACCTTTTTTTTTTGTTTAGGCACTATGAAAAATACTTAGGTTAATACAGAGCTACATAGGGCTTTCCATGGAGGAGAGTAGATAGTGTATGCATACAAACTGGATAGTACAGCCATAGGTTATATTTCAGTTTCATCAAAACCTGATCTGTTTTACATTCTGTAATAATTTAAGACTTTTACTCATTTTGTAGGTCCTCTACAGTTCCCTCAAGCTTGTTTGGCAAATTCTTTAATACAGCTGTTTCTATTAACCTCAACGAATTCATTTTGACCATCCAACCAGGCAAGTAAGAATAAAGTCTCAGTGTTGCCACCTCATTTAATGAACAGTGAAAGGTCTGCTAAGAGTAGTGGCTATGGGAGAGAAGAGATACCACAGGATGTTTTAGAAGCATAATTGTTAGGATCCCATGCATGATCGGGGTGGAAGGGGTAATGAGCAAGTGTGAGGTGTTGAAAAAGACTCCTCATTTTCCGGTTTGGGTGGGGAAGCATGGAGAACTCAGAAGGAGCTACTGGAGCGTGAGGAGAAGGGAAGTAAATAAGTTTGGTTTGGAGCAGATGAAGTTTAAAATGCTTTGAGACACCTATGTGATTTCCAAAGGTTGGGCTGCCTTCAAGAAATCTACACATTTGAAACATGCATCAGTATCAGACAAACTTCTCAAATACTAGTGAGGTCTGCTGTTGAATCTCCCCAAGGTACTTGTTGGGTAATTTATATGAAGTTCATGTTCTATGTGATCAGAGGAGGGCAAGAGGCAGAACAATGTGGGCTATCACTATTACATTGATCATGCAACAAAGAAGAAAGGTACATATAATTCGAGATTGGGGATTATAAAGTCAAGATAGACCCACACTTTGGAGGAAGCCTGATAATATTAGTAACAGCTAACACTTACTGTGCTCTAGACGTACTTTTAAAAAACTTTGGACACAGGGATTAAGTTTATAGGTGGAGAAACCAAAGCACATAGAAGTTACTTGCCCAAGGTCACTTAACAAGTAAATGGTGGAACTTACATATGTTGATTTTTTAATTCTTACAATATTATTAATTGATAGATAATGCCCATTTTCAAGGTTGAGGAGAGGCTTAGAGAAATTAAGAACTTACCTGAAGTCAATCAATGAATGATATTCAGAGTATCAAAGTTTATGTGATTTTTACAATTTTTTTCTCTGCATTTTACCTTCCTGTCATTACTGCAATCCTATTATTTCAGAATTTTAGAAGTCACAAGGAGATATATTATTGTTGTTATCCTATAAACTCTAGTGGTATTGCCTAGGTGACCATCATGTTAATTTACCTTATTTCTATCTCTTGGGAGTTCTCCTAGGATTCTAACTTAATAGTTAAATACAATAGAAAAGTGTATTTATTCTCATGATCAAAATTTTGATTTAGTCAACTCCATGATGACTACTTGTCCTGTGCTTCAGGGAGCGGGTTTATGGTAATCTATTAAAGTGAAAACCTTGAGTGCTTTTTCTTAGGAGGTTAACTATGTCTAGGGAGTAACAGGTATTGGGGAAGAAAATTTGATTATAGGTATTGTTTGCACGGTCTATTTAATCTTGAAATATTTGAAAAGACTTAAAGACAAGAAGGGACCCGTTTTCAGCAGTGGGCGTTTTCCATTCTTATGAGTGTAATTTTGGCCCTGCTGAAAATTCAGAAGTTGCTTTGTCCAGAAGGACACTGACATCCTATCCTATGGTTTATTTGACATCTTATACTGCACACGAAACCACACGGGGGAAACTTCAAACGACTCAGCTATAGGAATGTATATCTGGTTTGAAGACCGAGGTCAGCTCCAGTGTGCTTCCTCGTGTTGCTCCCAGAGGAGGCAAAGACTTCTGTGAGCACATCTTCTCATTCACTCTGTCTTCTTCCATTTCTATAAAATGGCCATCAGATACCCAAGTGTTTAAACATCTTCTGTTTATACCCAGCAATTACTGCCTCAGTGGTGGTGGTTTTGGATATGAGTAACAGAGCCAAAACTTTTGATGACTTCCAAGAAAGAATGCGAGCAAAATAGATCTTCAAAACAATTTGTAATCAACTGAGGCAAAATTGTCTAACATACATCTCCGGGATAATTTGATCAAATAATTTATCAATGTAAAACTAAACTAAAGAGAACTACAAAGATACAAACAATTTATGGATGATATTACCAAAGGCATAAACAGAAGCCCAATTTGGACATTCATAAATTAGGGAGGGAAAGGGATTATATGAAAGAAAGTGAGCACTGACATGGCTGACAAGATCACAGGATTAATGTATGACAAAATTCAGACTGTACATTCCATTCTCAGAAGGGATTGTCAGGGATATGGCTTCATCAACACAGGTTAGGCTTATACACTGGATTCTGTGGTTGTACGGGAATCACTAGCGTGCATCTCCTAGCAACATTTACATAGGTGGGATATATTTGAGGATGTGTTGGCATAGTGATAATAATAATAATAGCAATAACAACAACAGCAGCAGCAGCTAAATATGTATTAGGACATCATCATTTGTCAGGAGCTAAGTTTTACATACATTGTATTGTATTGGCTAACAAGAAAGACATACTTGTGGTGCTCTGGGAAGGCCTGGAAACTTGGTAGCTCTGTCGGGTTCTTGGAATGTAAAACCATTCAAGCAAAGTCAAGGCTTCAGGGTGACCAGATAGCCAAATAAGAGGGGAACTGGATGAAAGAGTGTTGAAGAGCTGGTGGAAATGAAAATGAATCATCTTTGTATAGCAGCCTCAGAACATTTAAATTTCCAAAGTTAAATAATCTAGAGCTTTTTTTGCAAGTAAATTATAACAAAAAAGTAACTCAGTGTTAAGTGAATGAAACTACTATTATAGGGAAAATAGATACATTTTTAGGATATTAATATAAAGTCTCTTATGAATATATGGTCTCTTCAGAAGGCTTCCAGCCATGTAATATTAAAAATAGGGATATTTATTGAAGAAGATACAAAATACAAGAAACGTCATACATTGTCATAGGTCAATGATGTTTCAGTCCCCTTCAAAGTAGGCAGGCACCTTGGGACTTCACACAGTTCTCCCAATCACCATCAGCTGCCCTGTCATATTTTCCTGAATCTCATTGACGGTCTGAACTCTCTTCCCTTTCAAAGGTCATTTTAGTTTTTGGAAAAGCCAGAAGTCACAGAACACCAAATCTGGGCTTTAGGGGGGCTCAGTCACCTGGGTGATTTGATGTTTCGCCAAAAACTCTGCATGAGTCATGATGTATGAGCAGGCATGTTGTCATGACGAAGATGCCAATCATCAGTTTCCCATAGCTGTGGCCTTCTGAATCATTCAAGTAGTTTCCATGGAGCATTGTTCAAGCATAACACAATATTTGATGCAGATTCGTTGCTCTACTTGTTTAGTCATTTTGAATGTGATGGCCACACAGTACACATGCTCATTCAACAGCATTTACCACCCCCACTAACTAGTACAGTGAAGTCGTCATTGTTTACACATGCACATTCCAGTCCTCTCTCCTTGGCTGCCAGGTTACATTGAAGTCATGCAAATCATTCTTGTTATATTAACAATGGCTGGACTTTTTCCGGACAGACCTCGTATATCATTAATTTGCTTACATAAAGCCCAACTGACTTTGAATTTTAACTGTTGTTTTTAAGGCAGTAGCTGTTCTTCCTCTCTGTGAATTCAGTTCACCAATGTCTGAGATATGAGCTCATTCAGATCTAACTCACTTTTCTCTGCAGCACACCGGTCACATGAGTAGACCATGAAAAAGAAAGATTTCAGAAAGCACAATTCTTTTGAGGAGTCACTGTGCCTGCTGCAAAATTATTCGAATGAAAAGATTTTTTTTTTTAGGTAAAACGACAATTAAGGTCGACCTCCTTCGTTCAAATTAAAAAAGAGAAAAAGAAGTGTAATGAAGAATCTGACTCCTTCCTCTAATTTTACAAGTTCAATGGTAATCTAACTGTGCCATTCATTTACAGAAACCATTAATTTTACTATGTGGCTGAAAGTAGTAGGCCTCAGCTTTCATTCTCTTACTTTTCCCCTCCCTTAGTCTTTGTGTGTGCACCTGTTCAGGCCACTTTAGCATCCCATTTGTGAAACTTTGGATAATCCTCTGGCACTAACCCTGGTGTGATAATACTTCTGTTATTCAGCAGCCTAATTACAAAGGACAACACAGATAAAACACTTCAGTCCTATTTTTTTTAATAGCTGAGTTGCCAATTTCGCCAAGCTCCGAGGAGAATGGCCTCCAAACCTTGCTGGATTTAAATTTATCTGAATTTGTTCAACACACAGAACTCCAGCACCTCAGGGCTTACCTTTTGTTGTCAGATTTTTGGACACCTCATTTCTGTGTTGTTTTTAAATAGTGATGTTAGAAACCGGTTTTTAAAAATATAGTTTAATAATATAATAGGAGCATTTTAAAACATTCCCCAACACTCTTTGGAGACAACTGTTGACACCCTCTAATAACAAAACAATGAGGGAACTGCAGCTATCAGCGTTAAAGAGTTACTTTCCTCAATTAGGCTAACTGAAAGATGAGCTATCATACTTCTTAATTTAATAATTTTTTTTCTGAGGGTAATATCTTCAGAGTGCGAGTTTGGTAAAGAAAAATGTGTCTAATATTTCTTTTCTGATTTAAGATGAGAAAAGGAGAGGCTTATTTCTAATTTGTGGAAAACCTAAAGAGAGGATCATTACTTTAGAACGGATAAGCCTCTCGGCATCTGGGTACTTAACTCCACTTTGATCTAGAAATGGGACTGGGGCTCTGGCAATGAGAGCCAGTCCGGTGAATTCTGGGTACTTCCTGGTTGGGTGGAGACTATCCTGAATTTTTAAGGGATTGACTAAATCTTTCCACCCAAACGTGTGTTGGGGGTTTCGAAGGGCACTGTGCAACTGAAGGGCAGCCCCTGCTACTTTCTTAATCCCTTAGTTTTGAAACCCCAAATAACTCAACAGAAATCTAATACATATATTTCTGATTCGCTTACACTGCTTCATCGAAACGATGTTTTGTAAGAGCTATTTGATACCTAAGAAGCCTTTTCGGTCTTTATTCTAAGTCTTTTATTTTGCTCCAGGAAATCATATTTTCTTCGTGTTCAGCAGGACTGGAAGCAGGAAAGGCCTAAATTTGTTCCTACTCACAAAATCAGCCTGAGTTTGGATCTTGGCAAATTATGTTGCTATGTTGGCAAATTACGTTGTTCTACCACCAGAGAAGCCAAAAATCTGACAAGTGAAAAACTCAAGTATATTATCAAAAGTAGGAGGCGGTAGGTCAATTTCACTGATTAGTCCATAATTGATCAAAATGTATGTTCCTGCTTTCTAAGATGCTAATTGTCACATATTAAACGACAGAAGACTGCTAAACAAGTTCATCCCAATTTACAGATGGAAAAACATGTCACAGACTAAAGTGATGCTTGTTTTAGTCCAGAATGTTCCTACAATTTGTTATAAACTCCAGGTATGCTAAGACATATAACCAGTTCCTGAGTCATATAACAGCAGTGACAACTACGTAGAAGGGACATGTACTTTGGATGATAACCCGTTAACTGATTGACAGGGTTTGCTTCAGAGCAGAAATTTTCAACCAGTGCGCCACAAGAATTTTTAAAACATGCAATACCTGACTATTGAGTCAGGGCACTGACCTCTTTTCATTTAGATTGGCAAAGAAAAAAAATGACAAGAGCCATCTTGTGTGAATGAATCAAAATTGTACCTATTTTTGTCAGAGCAGTAAAAAAAATATAGCACATTCTTCGATGTGCCACAGAATTTTAGTAATTAGCTTATGTGTGTGCCATGAGATGAAAATGGTTGTGAACTGCTGCTTTAGAGGGAAAGTTCAAAGTCTGAACTTTGAATTTTTAAAAAATATTTTATTGTTATTCTATTACAGTTGTCCCAAGTTTTCCCCCTTTGCCCTCTTGCTCAGCCCACCCTCGCTCCCAAAGTCAATCCTCACACCACTGTCCATTGTCCATGGGTCCTTCACACATGTTCTCTGACTAGTTAGTCCCTTCCTCTTCTTTCCACCATTATCCTCCCTCCCTTTCCCTATGGCCATTATCATTCTGTTACATGTTTCCATGTCTCTGTTTCTATTTTGCTCATTAATTTATTTTATTCATCAGATTCCTCTTATAAGTGAAATCACATGGTATTTGTCTTTCAATGACTGGCTTATCACTTAGCATAATATTCTGCAGTTCCATCCATGCTGTTACAAAAGGTAGGAATGCCTACTTTCTTTCTGCTGTGTAGTATCCATTGTGTAAATGTAACACAGTTTATTGATCCACTCATTACTGATGGGCAGTTAGGCTGTTTCCAGTTCTTGATTGATCACTGAAATTCTCTACAATGGTGTTAATAAAGACCAACACCAAAGTCAAGCCAGTATCTGTGAGTGGTTTGTAATAATATCCTGGTATATAATAATATTTACTGAGCACTTACAGTTCAGGCAACTATGCTAAGAGCTACATGTAAATTATTTCATTGGGTTCTCATATAATCCTATGAAGTAGGTACTATTATGTTCATTTTTTTTTCTAATAAGTAAAATGAGGTTTAAAGAAAGAAAAATTATTTATCAGGTCAGATTTGGCTGTTTCAGTCAGTTCTTATATTACCGCAACATTTTTATCCAACAAGATATGATTAACATTTTCAGTTTTATGAATAGTGTAAAATCTGCACATAAGTGTTCTAAGTAATGTTATGAGTTGGATATTAGGCCAAAGACCAGGTATGAACTCTATTGTGACAATATTAAATACCACATGGCACCTTTTGCAGGTAAATCCTCTTGCCGTTGACCTTTGCCAAAATGTCCTTTCCTGCACTGGTTGGAAAATATATCTTATTTGCCTAACATCTTCCTTAGGGAGCATGGCATTTGAGATGTGACTCACAAATAAGTCAGGTTCCTCAAATGATAAAATAAGAATCCTCAAACCTAGAATGTGAGGAGAATTTTCCATGAGGACCCAGTACGTCCATGATACATTCCTGTGAAGGTGGCAGTTGAACTCCAGAGGGTGTGTTCCAGATACATTTTTCATTGTGGTCACCCAACACCTAGCACAGAGCTTGGCAGGTGGCAGGTCCTTAGTAAATTTCTGTTAAATGAAAAGATGAGTAAATGACTGAATAAGAAATAGAAGTCTTTATATTAATAGAAAACTCTTAGGAGGTAGCTTATGATTTTTGTCCCCGAGGCCTCTGCTTATGTGTAGACTCGTGTGTGAAGAATTTACCCATTGGCTTTTAGCTAAGTGGGAATGGTTTCTTTATTCTTCCTCTACAAAACACTGCTAGAGTCAAGAGTTCTGCCATGGAGGTGGTGGTACCTGGCTCCCAGAGGGCTCTGCTAGTTTTCTCTTCTGGTCTTCTTGCCCTTTTGTAGTCCCCCCCTACATTGATTAGGACTGATCTATGCATCAGAAAGACATTGAAGAAATGATGGAATGTGACTTCTGAGACTAGGCCAGAAAAGACATTATAGCTTCTACCTTGTTCTCTCTAGGGTCACTTGTTCTATGGGCAATAGTCACCATGGAAAGATATTTAAGCATCCCAACAGAGAGATCCATTGGGTGAGACGCTGAAGGGTCACTAGACGGCCATCTGAGTGAGCGATCTTCAAAACAGGTCTTCCAGCCCCAGGCAAGCCTGTGGATGACTACAGCTCGGCTAACACCTTAACAACAACCTCTCGAGAGACAAATGAGCCCAAACCACTCACCTCAGCAGCCCCTCAGCTCCTGGCCTACAAGAACAGTGAGATAGAAACTGTTCGTTGTCACCTTCAGCTGCTAAATTTTAAGCTAATTTCTTTTGCAGCAATAGCTAATATGGAGTTGTATTGAATGACACAGAATTAGATTCAGAGTTAAGAAAATAAATAAAATACCTATTGGCACCTCTTTCTAATGTTTATCATCTTCCTATTCATATTGGCCCATCAGAAAGCAGTTAATGAGACTCCAATTGTTCATATAAGAAATAGGCCTAGTGCCCTGGCTAGTGTAGCTCAGTGGATTGAGCACGGGCCTGTGAAGCAAAGGGTCGCCAGTTCGATTCCCAGTCAGGGCACATGCCTGGGCTGTGGGCCAAGTCCCCAGTGGGGGACACATGAGAGGCAACCATACATTGATGTTTCTCTCCCACTCTTTCTCCTTCCCTTCCCCTCTCTCTAAAAATAAATAAATTAAATATTTAAAAAATAAAAAGAAATAGGCCTAGTGATATATTTTCCTAGGGATGTTTCACATGGGCCAGGATACATACAGCTTGTGGAGATTTTATGTGTGTGCGCACGTGTGTGTGTTCATGATGCATAGTGAAAATGATTCTGAAACACTGTAAAAATTGGATTCTGGTGCCAGGTCTACAAGGTGACAATGGTCAGGACACATTAGCTCTATGCATTGTAAACCTGTGAATTGTAGTTAAAAATTTTATGAATAAAGTATATTGACTGAAAAGAGCAGGACCTGACCATGGTAATCAGTATTCTCAGACTTTAAAGACAAGCACAGGGAACTTCAGGATGTCACTGATTGACAAAGAAGAGACTTTGCCTTAAGGTAAGCGTAAGTGTGATGTTATTCAAGAGGTTTTTGCTGCAGAGCTGCCCACACATGTGTTAGAGTCTAGCAGAGGATCTGACATGACTCCCAAAGAACAGCAATGTAGCAAGTAGTCAGTTAGATAAACTGCATTTTGGAGATAACCTATCAGAAATCTTATTTCCCACCACCACTTGTTTGGAGTGAGTGTGGTCTGACCCATGAAGGAGGGTGAATTCAGGTGTTCCTGAAAAACGGTTTCTTGCATCAGCCAGAGTGTAACCTCAGCTAGGTTTTTTAGCTCCGTGGAAGAACATTTCTGCCGACGCTCGGGGAGCAAATGACTGTGGGACCTCAGGGCACTGGGTGGGATGTGGGGTGAGGCACAGTCACCACTGAATTAAACGCACAAAACCTAATGAAGAAGCTTTAGAGGAGTGCCACCTAGAAGAGCACAAGCTGAAGTTGTGTTACATAGACATTTTGAATCCGTCCTCCACCTGTTACTGACGTATGACTTCGGGTAAATTATTTAGTCCTTCTAAGTGTCATTTTTTTGTAAATGGGTGTAAAGAAAAATATCGTCTTTATGGAGGTGTCAAAGGATTAAATATAGTAATACACATAAAGCATCAAGCACAGTGTCTAGAATGTTGTTCTAATTAATAACATCTAATATCATAATAATTATGATTACATTCCACCTATGATTCAAGTTCTTTTTTGCCCTCCAAGGAGATATCTACCTTTCAAGTGGGAATTCTAGAACATTTACACATATTATTTCTAAACCAGACCAGCGAGATAGCTTTCACAACAACAAAAGCAGAAAGCTAAAAGCAACGTATGATTTTTAGAAGACTTATTTCATGTGGACCAATGGATAACTTTTTGTGTCTGAAAGGGGGAGGGCTTTTCAGGCCAAGAGACAGTAATGTCATTATTATGCTGTAACTAGCCCACTTAAACTGCTGGTCTTCACAATGCTTACAAGTGTAATAATAATAATAAAAAAAGAATACAAAAAAACCACTTGCTTCCTTTTTATGAGTATTGACATTTTTGTGCAGTATTAGGAGAGCTAATTTAGCTTCCAGTTCTAAGAATTTTTGAATCTATAGCCAGTAATTATTGGCATTCAGAGGTACAAAAGACGAAAACAAAGCTTGCAAATTCTAGCACATTCATGTGGGATTGGGAGCTGAATTAGGATCCTCACACCCCATTGAATGATCAGCCCCCCTATTAGAGCCTTATTAAAATGGTAATGATTATATGCCAGCTATAGGCAGGCAGCCGCACCTGTCAAAAACTACCCCGATTATCCTGTTCATTGAACTGTCTGGCTCTTGAATCAATGTCTCAGGTTTACTTTTCTGTGAAGTTTCCTCCCCACCCCTCCCCCATCTTAAATTAAAATAATAAAAAAAGATACAAGAACAAACATTTCCCTGGAGTTACAGAACACTTTTGTAGTTCATTATATCTTCTCCTTATTTTCTGTTTTTTTTTTTTTTAATCTCCTATGGTAATGTGATACAGAAACTGTCCTCTCTTTGGTTTGAGATAGAAATGAGAGAAAGAAACAGAAGAAATGCAAAATCTCATCCAAATAAAAATTGTAATGTTAGTAAAAGAAAATGCAAATCTATAATTAATCTGGAGACTGGGATTATTCAATTGTTGGTTATAAATACTGTGATCAAGACATCGATGCTTGTTACTCATGCCTCATTTGCCAAGCCTGGTGATCTGTTGTCCTTTATTTAAAAGACATTCTGGGTTTTGTTCTACCTTTTGTTTTTAAAAGAACATAAAACAATAACGTATTTCAGTTGAAATGACTTTTTTTTCCTTTAGGTGAACTATACCATTTAATGTTTAATTCCTACAACACTGAATTCTGCCCTCACTGTGAGGATAAAGTGTCCTTTAAAGTATTTTACCTAGCTGTTTGTCACATTCTGCAGTGTAAGAGAACCTTGGTGGGACAGGGCACCGGGAGGTTGGGTGCCATCAAGAGTACTTGGGACAGATGCTTTGGTGGCAACTGAGTAGAGTCCTTGCAGGGAAGAGCCAATGTACAAAGAAAAGCAGTTTTTTTTTTTTTGTTTGGTTTGTTTTTGTTTATTAGAGAATAGCTTGCTCTGATTCCTAGCTTTTCTTGCCGGGCACCAGAAAAGATGTTCGTTTCTTATAACAGCTACGGGACTGAAGAGATTTCTGTCACCTGCCGGCCATAAGCCTTGGTGCTTGGAGAACAGAGCTGGAAAACCGCAACTGGCTGCTATCGGAAGCTTTTTGGTAGGGTGTGCCCATGGATGAGCTCTGAAAATGCAGGAAACTACCAACAGACAGAATAAAATTTCAAAATTCCTTCTTCAGACTCTTGGGTTAATTTGCAGGAAGAAAAACAGGACTCAAATTTGGGATTTTGTGACACTATCCTAGCTGAAAGTACTTTGAATTTCCTGTCTCTTTGATATTACCCCATGAAAATATTCCCAACCAGGTCTAAGTTAACAGAGCACTCTTAATTATTCTGAACTGCTGTTTCTATGACTGTTAACAACAAAAAGACACATCTTTTACAGCAATTCAAAACTCATCCAAGACTTCTTTCTCAGAATGCTACTTATTTATGAAAAGACTTTAGTGCAATGTATTTTCTTGCCTCCCCACCCCCATGACACAATCTACCCCATCCCCATGTAGCCAATATTGATTGAATATTACAAAATACCTGCTAAATAAATTCTCAAGGCTTTGTTACCACAATTTCTTTTTTTAAGGTTGTATCATGGGATAATTATGTATTGAAATAATTGATTGCTATGTAGCCAGGGCTATTACCAGGATGTGTGGGTGGCCAAGTCCTTTTTTATAGTACTCAAACCCCTTGACCTTGCTATAGCATGAACAACTTTGTCCCTCTCTCCAAAACCACTCAGCGTGACACCTTTGTGATGAGTCATCATTCTTGGTCTCTTCCTACTTTTCTATTTCTTCTCTGGCTCTACTCACTACTTCCTGGCCCCAAATGTAGACCTTTCTTAGGGCTATGTCTCTAGCATCTTTTCTCTTTTTGAAGCTTCCATGTGAGTGGTATGTGCCATTGAGTCAGCTCCAACTCCTGGCCACCCTATGAATGAGTGATGTCCACAATGTCCTGTCCTCATCAGCCTCACTCAGCTCCTGTAAACTCATGCCTGTGGCTTCTGTTATAGAGTCAGTCCATCTCATTTGGGGTCTTCCACTTTTCGGCTGCCTTCTATTTGCCTAAGATTGTTGTATTTCCCAAAGAACCCTGCCTGCTCAGAATGTGCTCAAAATAAGACTTTAGTTTTGCCATTTTTGCCTATATTGATGTTTCAGGCTTAATTTGTTTTAGGACCCACTCGCTCATCTTTCTGGTCATCCAGGGCATCCATAGGACTCTCCTCCAACACCATATTTCAAGTGAATCAAATTTTTTTATCAGCCTTCTTCACTGCCCAACTTTCATACTTTTGTACATAGTAATTGGGGATATGAGGGTGTGGATGATCTTAGCCTTGGTCTCTAATGACACATCTTAGCTCTTGGCGATCTTTCTTTATTCTTCTATTGCTGCCCTCTGAGTCTCAGTCTTCCCTTGATTTCAGTCTCTATTTGAATTGATAACTGAAGAAACATAAGCAAAATCTTTAACAATTTCTGTATCTTTATTGTCTATGTTAAAATGGTATATTTCCTTTGTTGTCATGATTTTTGTCCCTCTTGATGTTCAAATGCAGCCCTGCTTTGGCACTTTCTTCTTTCATTGTCATCAGAAGTCATTTTAAATCCTTCCTAGGTGCTTCTGAAATGGGGTACAGAACATGTTCCCCCACAGTTCATGGTTGGGGGAAGGGGAGAAGCAGATGATACAGCTTAAGATACTTCTCATAACAATGGCAAATGGATAGCCATGTCTTCCTTAAAGGGAAGTTGTGTTACCGCCCCAGGCAAAAGGTGCAAACAGCACGTACATGACCTTAATGGAGTATCCTGACTCCTGACACAGCTGGGGAGGCAGAGGCCCCTGGATCACTGAGTCACATTTGCCCTGACTGGAAATGGCAGCTGGATGAATGTAAACTATTCAGAAAACTGGCAAAGGCAGCTAATTGTGGGAGGAGTCAGAGATGAGGTCACACAGGAGGCTCCTGATCAGGATTTACAGTACAGTTCTACCAATGGTCCTTCATGATGGCATCTGGCGTCCATCAGTAAACATTTACCAGCAGAAATAACTTGGGAAGTCTAAGTCCAAAGTGACAGACATCCTGAGACTTTATTTGCTTAGTCTTCATCCAATTTACCATGTATGGGAAGCCTCCTTTCATTGACTTAATCAAGGTTTCCCCTCCCACACATCCTTTCAGATGGAGGAGAATGGGCTCTTTTCTGCATATTAGAGAGGGTATGATGGTGTAGAGAGAAGCCCTCCAGCACAGGCACTTTGGTAGACATGAGGGAGATCTCCTCAAGGTTCTCCCTTAGTCAAGGCAGTGTTGGAAGAAACAGTCCATCCTATAATCTCTGAAATCTGTGATCTCTTCTCTATTTTCCCTGTCTCTAGCCTATCTGAGGTCTTTATTACCTTCTTACTTGTGCCACATGTTGTTGATTCCTCATCCCTCTCATCTGTCTTACACATTCGGTTCTTCAAGTTAGTTCCTTGTTGGATCATCTTGAGTGGTTCTCCATCTTCTATTGAATGAAATTCCATCTCCATTCATGGCTTCTCAGTATCAGTAACAAAACCAATCTTACCTCCAATGAGACTTAAAGTGAACTATTCATTCCTGGCTCTGTTTTAATTCATAGACTATAGGGGTTACTTTTCCTTCTTATTGTGACAGAATTAAGTTCCATCCATTGTTAGAGGCCCACTTAATTCATGAGTCTTTTTCCCTGATACCTTCCTTCCACATCAAAAGCTAGACGTCATCTCTTCCTCCTCTTACTTTCCATAGTACTTTATCTGCACCATTTTATGAGCCCTTTATTTTTAAATACTTCATATTTACATATCTTATTTACTATCCTACCTTGTATGTTTCTTGAGAGCAAGAAAAAAGTATGATTTATCTGTAAGTCACCCAGAAAGCCTAGACCTTGCCCACTACGTAAAGCTCAAGATACATATGCATTAAAGTTTTTCTGTTTTGTGTTATACAGTAATTTCCTAGTAAAATTGCTTTATATCAGAATTAAGTAGCATTGATTGCAAAAGATAAAAAAAGAAACACTCAGAATCAACCATCAAAGTTAATTTTGTTTTATCAACTGAGTAATATCAACATTTAAAATTTTGGCTTTGTGTCCCAAATCTTGGAGTCTGTTTGACTCCATTTTTTCACGTCCCAAAATTCATCAAAACATCCCTTTGTCTCCACCTTCAAAATATACCTAGAATCCCGGCCATTTTTACCACTTCTACTACTATTTTCATTTAAGCTGCCATTGACTTCTTACTATATTCTATATGCTTATATTATACAATATATAGCAATATACTATATGATAATTATGTATTCCATGTGTTACATATTATCATAATTATTGCCACCTAGATTATTGCACTAGCCCTCTAACTGGTGTCTTGCCCATATAGTCTATTTCAGTATAGCAGCTGAAGTAATTTTGTTAAAACGTAAGGCAGATCTCATCACACTCCCCCTCAGAACCTCCAGTAACTCCCCATCTCATTCAGTAGAAAACATAGTTGCCTCATAAGGGTGTACCAGCCTCACCTGTTCCGCCCGCAGCTCTGCTTTCCTACCACTCCATGTCCCTGCTGGTCTCTGGGCACCCCAAACACTCTTCTGCCTCAGAGCCCGTGCCTGCCTGCCCCCTGTGTGAAACAGTCTTCCCCCAGATTTGTGCTGGACTAACATCTTATCTCCAAGTCTCTGCTCGTATTTATTTAATTTATTTTTAGAGAAAAGGGAAGGGAGCAAGAAAGAGAGGGAAAGAAATATCAATGCGCAAGAGAAAAATTGATCAGTTGTCTCTTGCATGCCCCTAACCGGAGACCTGGCCTGTGACTCAGGCATGTGCCCTGACCAGGAATCAAACCAGCGACCTTTCAGTTTGTGGGACGACCTCCAACATACTGAACCACAACAATCAGAGCCCCTTCTTTTAGATGTCACTTTTTCAATAAGATCGATTTCCAACAATCTTGTTTAAAATTGTAGTTGCCCTGGGGACTTTTGTGATTCCCCCCACTTATCACCTTCCCACATACAACATAATTCGCTTATTTATAAGGTTTATATTATTTTGTGTTTCTTCACTAGAATACAAGTTTTATGAAAACAGAGATCTTTTAAAAGTTTTTTAAAAGTTTTATTTATTTATTTTTATAGAGGGGGAAGGGAGGGTGAAAAAGAGGGAGAGAAACATCAATGTGTGGTTGCCTCTTCAGCACCCCCTACTGGGGACATGGCCTACAACCCAGGAATGTGCCCTGACTGGGAATCAATCCAGTGACCCTTTGGTTCACAGTCCAGCACTCAGTCTACTGAACCACACCAGCCAGGGCGCAGAGATTTTTGTGTGTGTGTTTTAATCAATTATATATCATTAGACCTTAAGTCAATTTCTGACACATAGTAGGTGCCCACCAAATACTCAGTAGATGAGTGGTACAATATTAGAGTTAAAAGGAAGGACTCTAGGGATTCTCTGGTCAAGAGGTTCCTGACTTAGGGTCTCTGAAAGTAATAATGGCATCTCTAAGCTTTTTCCCTAATTTTTACAAAGCCTAAGTGATAATTCAATATTGGGCCATGATAAAATTGGCTAGTTCTGTGGTTCCCAATTGTATTAAGGAATACGAGAATAGGGGAGATGTGGGACCTCAGAGAACTTAGAGGAACACTGCAGGATAAATTTATGAAAAACAGCAAAACTCAACATCTGTCAGACACCAGGAAAATTTCTAGCTCAAGGTAGTTCATGGTTCCAACATTAGCTTGTACTACATTTCTTTGATAACATCCTATCTTTGTGAAACTGAGTTTTCCATAATTGCTGTAATAAAAAGCAAGTCGGTGCCCAACAGGAATGAATGTATAATTATCTGTTAAATTCATGTTTACAAATCTAATTTCAAGATTTGTAAAGATGTGCAGTGCCAACAGGTACATGTATCCTGTTAGTGAATAATTGTGGCTTTATAAGGATAAAAGTAAAATATTTTTTAAATTTATTTTTTTCAAACAGCTATTATGCTATCAACACATAAATACTGCTAAGTTGTTTGGGTCTAAATACTTAATAAACAGAACTGTTTGCTATTTCTTTTAGCAGGGGATCACCGTGAAAAAAAGTTGACACCCTAAAGATGCCATGGATTGAGCAAGTCTGAGTATCTCTGGCATACACTTAAGGAAATATTATTTTATTTATTTCACATAAAGTCATAAAATCAGTGTAGCAATCTAACAGCCTCATTTTTATAAAAAGATCTGGTTGGTAATGCTATAGATGTTTTTAATAGAAAATAAATTATAAATGAACAACAAATTAAACATTAATAAATTTTTTTAGATTAAGTCTTTCAAAATGTAAGGAACCAAAAGAAAAGACATTTAAAGGGTCCTTGTTGGGGTGTGGATAGAGAGCTTAAAGTTTTTCCAAGACTCTTGTTTAACACACGAGGAAGCAACGACCTGTCAAGATTGAGTGACATCACCACAGTCACACAGCTGTTTAAAGAAGAACCAGGGTCATCATTTAGTCTCTGTCCCTTTCCTAATGTACTTCACCAGACTTCCTCCCTAGGTCTATCTGAAGCTGATGGAGGGATTTTTGAATGCACTGAGGTTTTGATAGGTAAGTGTTTGCCCTACTTGCATTCTGGTAAGGAGTATGCTTTCTACCCCAGGCCATTGCCTTTGGGTCTGGCTTAATTCCTGCAACATATTTTTAAAATGCATGCTTAATTTAATTATACAGTAACTATTAGATCTGTAGATGACATTTCTTAATCTCAGATATATAAATGATAATTAACCCAACAGCAAAGTTCGAAAAATCTAGTAACATTTAAATACCTAAGTGAAAAACCTAGTTAAGAGAAACTAAGCTAGAAACACTTAGTTTACAGAAGGAAGGAATCAGTGATAGTTCATGTATCAAGGCGTTAAAAACTGAGTCTGCTGAGCAGGTGTGCTTGGAGATGACTGTACTTCACAGCCCTCTTGGAAATGCGGCAGCGAGTACAGCACTCGAGAGCTACATATGGTGCTCTGAGTTACAAGAAATGTTTGATTGAGAAGTCAAAGCCTTAATCCTTCTGTACGTAACTCATGTGTTAGGATTTGAGGATAAGAACATTTTAAATTTCATCCCAGATGATGGAAATCCAGTTTCATTGACCAAATCCAAGTCAGTAATCTGACAAATGTGGTGCGTTAGTAAATATGAGTATCTGGAGTTGCATATGGAAAAATTTTAGAAATGAAAAATGAGAACACGCAGAGAAACACCTGCTTCTTTAATATTTTGCACTCCACAGATGGTCCCCTGGCCAACATACTAATTTTCTCTCTCCTTTTGAAGATATGGGCTGGAAAATGTCCCAACCGAATTAAGCTAATGGGGGTCGGTATATGGTATGTGCCATTAATTTGAAGAACAAGGAGATAGATAGAGGAAAGACAAGGTAATGATTTGTGACAAGGGGCCCCAAATTTGATTTAAACAATTCAATTACCCGTTTTAAAGTCCCCCAAAGAAATGCGCTGTGGAGCCCTCTATTCCCCACCCATGCGCATGGGGACAGGAAAGCTGCTCTTGCTAGCAGTTCTGTAACACTTCCTCTGCAGCGTGCTGCGAGGATCGCAAGACAAAAACAGAACAATCTCCAGTGTGCCCTACTGTAAGCTGTTAGACCTGGTCAGGCACCAAGAGCTGCTCTTGCACGAATAGGAAGTAGCAAGTTGCACGTAGAACAGCCTTCTTAATGACACCCTGCTAAGAACGCTCTGCCATCATTGCTAGAATAACTCCAGCATTGCAAAAGGCTTACTTAAGGGAATTTCCATCTGCAATAGCCAAAAAATGCAAGGCAAACTTAAACATCGACCATGGCCTCATACAGGGAACCAAAGGAGGCATACAGTCTTACCAAGGGCATATGCCCTAGAAAAAAACTCAACCCTAGTTCCATAGCTGGTAGCTCCCTAACCTTAAGCAGATTGTTAAGCTCTTCTGCACCTCAGTTTTTCCATGCACGACATGGAGATGATAGTAAGACTTATCTCTTACGATGCTTAGAAGGATTAAATGAGATAATTCATATTAAGCATTTATAAACAAATTGCACTTGTGAAAGTCAGAGCCAACCTACAATGAATACCAAAGAAACTTTTTTAAAAAAGTAAACCATAAAAAAATCATTAATTTTTGTTTTACTAATTTTAATAATGGCAAAACATTTCCAAATGTGAGATTTTAACCATTATCTGGACACTTCCTTCGAAAATTGATGCATGTCATCTCTCATCCTAAAAAGTGGCAAGGGCCATGTGCTCAGCCTCGGCATTGTGCATCTTCATCCCCAGAGGTAGACCCCATGGGTGAGACAGTGCTGTGTAAAAGAAACAGCATAAAGAAAACTACAGTGGCCATTAGGAAACAAAACTTCCTTCCCTTTTCCGAATATTTTATAAACACACAGACTTTGCATGGAACTGCAGCTACAACAATTCATAGAAGAATTGCACAACCATCATGCAACCCTGATATTCATGGAATTAACCAAAGCAGGTAGGCAGATTCATTAGTTTGTGTCTACCACATAGTAGGTGCTCAATTATTGGAAGCTATGGTGGTGATAACAGTGATAAGAGATACATCAGAAGAGAAACCACATCTTAAAAAGAAAAAGAAAAGAATTTAGTGATATTTTGTCAGTTAGAACATAGATATTTAAAAATTGCTCATCCTACTGCAAATATTTTGATCGGTAAGTGATTGTTATGTATTATATCCTAACACCCCAAATTTGCAAGCAATGTGGCCTGGATGTAATGTTCCAAAATGTTTTACAGGCTGGTTACTTTTTGTGGTACCATCAGGAACATGTAAAGGCATAGTTTCACTTGTTGACAATTTTGTGACATGATTACTTAATTCAACACATAATTGTTGCTCATGTATTCATTTATGACTGCTGATTCAACCAAAATAGGCAAGAAGTAGAAACAGCTCTGAATCTAGCCAGGGATGCAGACACACAAACCAATAATTTCAAAATCCAGTAGTGTCCGGCAAGAAAAGAATTAGACAGAAGAGCAGACAGAAGCTGGTCACGGAGGACAGTCAGAGGCTAAGTGTAGGGCTTGGAGAGTGAGCTGAGTGATTCAGAGTCTTTATCATCTGGATCATTGCTTACTTTGTCAAATACAAAACAAATTGCAACAAACACTTCTGGGGATAGCTCTGAAAGAATGAAAAAGTATTGTCTTTTAGGAGAGGAAATTTTATTCTTTTAGTTAAAATCTAATGCATTTTTCCTGTGGTATGAAATTCTCTATTTAGAGAATCATTTTTGAGAATCTCTATTTGGAGATTCTCTATCTGGAGAATATGACCAATTTTCAACCACCTGGCTATTAAAACATTGCACAAACAGAAATATCACCTTTGTTTGTAAAATCCTAATATAGCTTAGAAACTTTACATGCCATTTTATAGACAACATTCATTTCTACATTCTGTGCAAATGTGCCATCTTTCAGGGATAAAAGAACATGCATAAACCTACCTAGTGGGTGTGACCTCCCTTTTGATCAGAAAGCTTCCTCTTTTCCAAACTATAGAAAAATTTTGTCTGATAAAATAATTAACCCAATCATGCCACACCTGCATTTTTTCTGCTACATTTCTAGTATGTTCTAACCCAATTCTGTACATCGCTTTCAATTCTGGTTTCCTCTTATCTAAAGAAAGTGAACCTTGTATGTCTGTGTAGTTCAGATCCCCAAGGCAGTGGGGCACAGGCCTGGTGTCCTGCCTCTGGTTCCACACATGTCATGCCCACAGGACTGGCCCAAACTTCAGCGGGCAATCTTGCCCACAGAATCGGTGAGCTGATGATGAATGGCTGTGAAGGCTTTGTGATTGCTCAGGCTCCTTTGTGGGACCAGACAATGGAGGAGGACACAAGTCTGGCTCAGGAGAGCAACGGATACAACTGCTGGGCAGGATGGCGGGCTCCTGCCGACACGACCACTTGTTGACATTGAAAGGATTTCACAACAAGTGAGCAGAAACAGAAACGATTCTGTTCAGCAGGGCTATTAGTTGCAACGTGTGGCACCGGAGCGGTCACTCCTGATGTGTTTCCTCACTAATGAGCTCTGAATGCCCATTAAACTGGGCTGCTATAGGCCCAGAGCCACCCGGACAATGGCATGCATGAATGGTTTCCCCTGTTACCATTGGTTGACCCAAGGAAGAAACAACTGGTATCACTCAAATTTAAACAGAGTTGACAGTACAGTTAAATGATCATTAATTAGAGTTTGTGGGCAGATAAAGACTCAGAGCCATTTCTAATGACAAGATAGGTTAGCGTAACTCACTTGGGAGCACAACCCAGTCTGGTCTTGCCCTATTTCTTGGGCCATGTGGAGTGGCATCCATGGGATTCTAGACAGGGTAAATGACTTGGATAAGACTGTGCTGGGAGGATAAAATAAAAGCTTTATAAGACCCAGGAGGCTTTTGAATGATTAGTAATACCTTAAAAATAATGGTGAGAAATGAATTCAATTATATTTGTGCAAACTCCTCTAGGATGCAGTCACAGGGTGAGAAGTGTGACAGACTTTGAGTCAGGAAGCCAGGCTTGAAGCTTGGCTCTTACATTTATTGGTTGAGTGACCTTGAGACATTTTTTAAACTCAGGAATTTCTATTTCTCCACCTGTAAAATGGGGAGAGTCATAATCTCAACCTCACAGTGTTATTGCAAGGGTTACATGAAGAAGAAACTTGTAAGCTACATCCAATCACACACCTCCTGATTATTTTTCATTTTTTGAGTTACATACATTATGGATTGACATGACCTCTACATCAGGTAGGCAGGTCTACTAGGAATGGTAAAGGTAAAACAGTCGAAACGAAAGGGCAAATTTCAACTTTGTTTTCCAAACATTTAATTCTGAGACAAATGATTTAAGCTTCATTACACATCAAACATGCTCAAGAGAAAATTAATTATTCTGTAAAAGGCATTTATCCTAATTATGCATCTCATGATAGCTTCTCGGCAGAAATAATGGTAGTACAGTTGAATGAAGAGCAGTATTTTACAGTAGTCATTATCATCATAAAATTGGCCTCTTATTGAGAAAATATAAAATATTCCTATGTACATACTTGACATCAGTGACCATTCTTATGTTTGTCATTCTTAAATCGCAACCTAGAACTTCATCTGTTCTAACAAGATGCAGATCTAGAACCCAAACTTTCTGCACACCTAAATGGATATTTCACAGGTATCTCAAGTGTAATTATTTTATAAAAGCTAGCTTCTGTTATATAATAAACTATTCCAAAACTTGGTGGTTTGAAGCAGTAATTATTAGGTTCAGCTGGGTGGTTCTTCTGGTGTTGGTTGGACTCACTCATGTGTCTATGGTCAGCTGCCTGCTAAGGTAGGGGCTGGCTGGTCCAAGATGGCTGTAGTCAAGATGGTTTGTCTGTTATATATGGTCTTCCATCATGCAGTAGTCTAGCCTTGGTTTGCTTACATTAGTCTACATGGCACCGAGATAAAAGGCAGGAGTGTTCAGAGCCTCTTGAGGTCTAGACTTAGAACTCATACATCATTACTTCCTCTACATTGTATTGGCCCTTGCAAGCCTCAAAGCCAGCCCAGATCCAAGGGATAGTAGAAGAGGGGTGGGCAGATTTCACTTTTTGGTGGTAAAAGCTGCAAAGTTTTACTGCAAAGAAGTGTGGATACATGAAGGGAAATGATTATGTCATTTTTCTAATAATCCCAAACTGTCTCAAACTGAACTCATTGTTCCCCGTCACATTTTTCCCATCTGTTTTCCTCAGTTTGGTTAGAACCAAAGTTTTAAGGTCATTCTGGGACATTCCATGCTGACATTTAGTGGGACCAAGCTTTATGATGTGTACTTTGTTAATAGTTCTTTATTCAATGTTCTCATCATCTCCATTTCAATAGACTCAGTATTATTATAGAGCTTTATTATTATTATAGAGTATTATCATTTTGGCCTAGATAATTCTGATAATCTAGCTGTTATCTTTGCTTCCAGTTTTACCTTCTGTATTAGTTTTATATTGCTATGTAACAAGTTATCACAAATGTATCAGCTTAAAATGACACCCATTTATTATCTCACAGTTTTTATAGGTCAGAAGTTCAAGGACAGAATAGCCGGATTCTTTACTCAGAGTCTCACAAGGCTGAGATCAAGATATTGGCTGGATTACATCTTTTCAGGAGCTCAGAACCTTTACCAAACTCATGGGGCTGTTAGCAAAATTTAATTCCATGCAGTTGTACAGCTAAAGTTTCTGCTGTCTTGCTGGGCATCCTCCTGGGCCACTTACAGCCACCTGCTGTTCCTGACACAGGCTCACTCCACAAACAGGGAAGCTGCTTTCCTCCAGACCAGTAAGAACACATCTCACTTACTTTCTTCCTTCTCCCATCCCAGTATGTTAAGACAGAGTCTTACATACAACATAACTTAATCACAGGAGAGGCTCACCATTATTTGCCATATAATATAATTTAATCAAAGGAGTGGCCAGCTCATCATTCTCACAGGTTCCCCCCACACTCAAGGGTAGAGATTATACCAATTGTGCATGCGAGGGGGAGGGAATCTCAAGGACCATTTAGAATTCTGTCTGCTACATCTTTCTCCACTCCATCTCCTCAAAATAACCATTTTTTTGGAATACAAAGTTGATTATGCCATTCCTTGACTTCATTCTTTCATAGATTCCTATTGCCTATTAGATAACATTGTTCATGACAGATTAAACTTTCCCTTGACAATCTTTCTCACATAAGCCAGGACACAGGCAAAGGGTTCTCAGTTTTAGATGCAGCACAGAATCAGAGAGATGGTTGGACTGGTAGACAAGGGGCAGGTATATAAGTTATTTGGACTCAAATCATACCTTCTGCTTAATTTTTGGACTTTATTTAATCATAGGTCCTATGGATACTGAAAAAAATTGTCCAACAGAAGATACTGTGGACCACGTGGGCTTCCCCCCTGGAGACCATTATTTATTTTTGTAAGATGCTGGAGAATAAAATAAGCACACTACATATGAATGGAAGCTCGTGTTTCTTAAAAATAGGCAGACAAAAACTGAGTGCAAAAATATCTAAAATCTGCAGAGGTACAGAGATCCAACAACATAAGTTTCTCAGCAGTAACTCAATCCCACTTAAGTGCTAGCTCACATTTATTATGTGGCTACTCTGCCTAGCTTATATGCATCGTTTCATTTCATCTTTATGATAGTTAAAGGCAGTAGGTATGATTAACCCTAATTTTTTGTGGATGAGGAAACTGAGGCCGAAGGAAGTTAGGTAGGTCACAGCAAAAACTTATCTAAGTAAGGTTACCCACGAGCACTTATTTTTCTGGCAACATGGTAGACAGATTCAATAAAGATCCCCTTCCTGGACTAACACACACACACATACACAGGATAAATCTCACATGGTTTAGTTAAATATACATGCATTTAAAATAAATAAAGAAAAAATCCTAGATACCACAATGAATAGCCAGAGTTAAGACTGAACACATGAATACCACAACACTCCAGGGAAAAGCCAGATTCAGAGACATATCCCAGGAGCTAGAAGGTATGGTTTTCATGTTCACGTAGGGAAAGAAGACAAGGAGGATGTGGCCTTGGGCCTGCCCAAAATGTGCACCTGGAGCTGAGATGTTTGCACAAGGTTCGAACCCTGGTGGGGCTGCCTCGACATGAAAAAGTTGGAGAGAAAACTTTCAAGTACAAGGTCACGGAAGCAGCAAGGATGTTTGTCTCTGCTTGGGGCTGTCAGCAGAACAAAAAAGTCCCCACCTTCTGCATACGATGTTAAAACTCAAGCCTGAACTGGGATGCACATTCAGGCTTTGTGTTAGATAGAAACCAGAAGCGAATGGACCTACTGTGGTCTATGTAGAGACCCTTGTATCCCAGCAAGTAGGACACTAAAGGAAGAAAATACAGATAAAGATGAACTCACAGTCCAAAATTCCATACCACGTGAAGGAATTATCCACTCTAAGGGAAAATCAGCAGACACAATAAAGAGGAGGGTAAGCACCCTCCAGGATTTCAGACATTATATCTGAAAAAGCGTATAAGAAATAAAACCTTATTTTAAAACAGATTAAAAACTAAAACACAATTAAATTTGAAGAAGAACAGAGTGGAAGTGTCTAAAATTTAGTATGTCTTATTTGAATTAAAAACTACATGCACAAATTAACAGCAGATTGGATATAAGAAGAAAAAAGTAATTAGCTGGAGCTGGATATAAGGAATGAAACGATAAATTATTTGAAATAGGGGAAGGGCTGTCAAAGAACATGTATAAAGGACACATGGACAAAGCCAAAGGGGATAGGTTCGAGGGTGGGAGGCAGGGATGGGTGGAGTAGTGGGGCATGGTGGATGACAATGGAGACACCTGTACTTCAACAATTAAAAAATAAATAAATAAAACAAAGAAATTTTAAAGGGATATTAGTAACAAGCAGATAGAACATACTGATATAATAACTTTTCAATAGGCATGGAGGAAGAGGATATTTGATATGGATGAGAGAAAATATTCCGTTATAGTGACAGAGATTTATTCAGAATTTATTAGAAGCATGAATCTTACAGATGAAAGAAACACATTAGTACCAAGAAGAGTTAAAAGAATAAATCCACATCTGAGACACTCGAATTGAGTTTCCTCCTCTTAAAGCCGTGTCTGGAGATGGTTCTGGTTGTCACCAATAAGGAAGTTCTCTAGGAATCCAGTGAGCAGAGGTTGGCAATGTTGCTAAACGCCCCACGAAGCCCAGAACGGCATCCTTCTGCCCCAGCAAAGAAATATCTGGCCCAGCTGCCAAGAGTGTTGAAGTGAGGGAGTGGCTTAACATGAATGGAAGTTTAATAGTGGATATTTGGAATAAGCTAATTGCTTTTTGAATGAAAATAATTGTTTGTTTCCCAAATACTATGGGATCCTTCAAATATGTGTCCCAGATTCCTCATTTTGTGAACAGTTATATGGGATTTGGGGCATGGAAATACCAACCAGACTACACATTGACTTTATGTATTGTATGTCTCTTTTCAACAAATGAGGCCATTAACATGAATGCCACAACATATTCAACAGTTCACCTTTTCTCATCAAATCACTTTTACTTAAAATAGTCTTTAATAATATGATTAGTAACTGTTCCTTCCCCTGCCAATAGAAAAAAAATGTTTTCCATTTTTGTTAAAATGTTTCAGTAAGATGGAAGATACTCAACTTCAAAGCTTTGAATTGTTCCAACAAGACATTGTGTCATTACAATGTAAGGAAAAGTGAATTTAAAATGGCTACAGGAGAAAGCAGGTTGGAGCCAGTGGCATGGAAAGTGTGGCCTGGACAGATGAGACCTGCCTTAGGAATCAGAAGTCCAGTAGTGGCATCAGCATCACCAGGGAATTTGTGAGAAATGCATGTTCTTGGGCCCCACCCAGTTCTGCTGACTCACACACTCAAATGAGCTCTCCAAGTAACTCTCCTGCATCCTGCATGGTGAAGTGTGAAAACCACAGATCAAAACCTTTACTTCCTACTTATCTAACTTGGGCAAGTCAGTTACCTTCTCTGACCCTAAGTTTCTTTGTGTATTTGTCTCCCTAGATGAAAATATGATTTGGATATTAAGGTGCTTTGGAAATTGCAAAGCATGATGGTAATATTATTAACCTGGACAAATACAATCAATGCTGTTGGTAGTGAGGGCCTGGACCTCGGTAACAAATGTGCCCTTGCCTTCTTCTGTCCGTTATCCTCAAAGCAGAGATGTTCGCACTGGGTCAGGCGGCTCAGGCCATTTATCAATCAGACAGAGGATTCATGGACATCAGTCAGTGTTTACCAGGGTACGCAAGGAAACTTGCAAGCCATGCCAAAAACACGTCTCAAAACATTTAACATGTGTTTGCATCCTGGCATAACTGGTCCTTGTTGATAACAAATTGTACATTGAACTTCAGTCTCACTGATAAAGTCTGAGAACTAAAAACACAGTGGAAATGGCATCGGGCTCTGCTTGGTCATCCAACACCTTACAAAGAAGGAATGAAGTCTTTAATCTTTATATTAGTAATTTCTAAATTAATCCCTCACACTCTCACTCCCCCTTCATTGCTAAGCTGCCACACAGGCAAATACTCTCAGAATAACACAAGTTGTGAAATCTCAGCTGGATCCCTAAATCGTCAATGGACTATATTTTTTATTGACTATAAAACAGTTTGAAGACCTTTAGTGTTCTGGTTGAGGTTCCAATGTGATATTATGAAAGTATTTGCCCCACCCCCACCCCAAGTATAGCTTAGTGAAGCCTCTATTTACTGGCAATTACGAATTCTAAGCTATTTTATTTCCTTTATCTCATAAAGTCAAAAGAGCATCTTAGAAAATTGTGTGAGCACTAAAGTAAAATCATGGTAGATGTTATTTTTATTTAAAATGTGTAGAGAAGTTAGTCATTTCTTCACAGCTGGTTTCTGGTTTTGGTACCCATCTGTAAAAGTGAGATCATATTACACATCTCGGAGTTGTTGGGATAATTTAATGAGATAATGAGATGCTTAGTACAAGTAAAGAATTTAATGCAGTGGTTGGCACATAGTAAGTGTTCATTTAAGAACATATATATTTACCTCCAAAATTCAGTTCAAAGACCCAGGCTTGCTTTTGTGAACATATCAGTAACGCTTCCAATTCCATCTACAGCATTCAGATTTTCTTGGTAAATATGACTAAAAATTGTGAACATAGTTACAGGTTTTACAAAAACTATAGCTTTCTCCGTCTAGCTACCTGCCTGGGTAGCAAAGATGAATAGGATCTCAAACCTGGACTGCTCTGGACTTGGAGTTTTGGTTATGAAAGGACATTTGTGAAACAAGGGATCAATATGCTGATAAGAAGAGTCAAACAGAGCCCTGATGGGATGCTGATAGAGATGTCCTTGATGTCATGATGACATTGAAATTCGGGTGATAAGGTGCCTGCCTTGATCAGTGTGTCACAGTGATTCTTGGCCAAGCCCAGTTGTTCCATTACATTGTGAGCATTGGCACGCCCTGCTCTTCCTCAGCCCCAAATCTCTAACAGCACTAAGAGCTGTTAATGAAAATAGTGATGATACATTAACCATTTGCCTTGTGCTGGCTAAGTTCTTTCATTGATTCAACTAGCAAACATTCACTGCGTGGACACATGGGGCTACACGCTGGGATTCAACAGTACACATGACAAAACCAGTCCCTGCCCTCACTGAGTTCCCTGTTAGGTTCTTTATGTATTTATTACAGTCTTTACTATAGGGAAGACATTTTACCCCCATTTCACAGATGAGAATAATGAGGCTCAGAGTCTGAGTAACTTGCTTAAGATCACATTATGAGTGCATGTCATAGACTGGTTCAAATCCAGCTCTGCCCAACTCTTAATCCCTTCTTATTTTTACAATGCCATGCTGTCTTTAGCTACATTTAATGATTAGCCCTTTTTTTCATGAGAATCATAAACTCTAAGAACCCTTTTAATTGAGCAGCTGTAAGTCCAGAATAACTCTGTGCACTTGATTTTGTTTAAACCATGTCTCAAGCTTTAAACAATGGCTGCCATCCATGTTCGGGTTACTTGTTACTTATCCCATGGATGCTTTGCTCACACTGTCCTGTTTAACTTTGGCAACAACCCAAGGTGGAAGGGCTCTTCCCTGTTATTACCCCCATGTGCGGGGAAGGAAACCACCACCTCAATGTTAACAAAGTGGAAGAGTTAGCATACAAGCCTACTGCTCTGACTTAGTGCACCGGATTGGCCTTCTATCCTGAGTGGTCACAGGAGCAGTGACAGGTGGCTCCTGCAAGAGTGATGCCATTATATGGCTGTTTGGTGCATGCACGAATAAATGATACAGATAAACAGATCCCGTCTCTGTCACTCAGTGACTTCTCTCCTTTAACAAATGGTAATTCCTGGCTAATACAGAGATTCACCATTTATATTGAGCTAAGAGTCAGTTGGTCATTAAAATAGGGTTATAGGTATGTGGTTGATAATGACTATTTTAATATGTAAGAAGAATCCCCAAGTGGATAGAAGAGAATAGTCTGAAGGGTCTAATTAATTCTGTAGCAGTCTATTTAGATTCTGGGAAGTTCTCTATTTCCTTCTGATGCATTCTATGAATGCAATCTGGGTATAGATTTGATTTTTAAGTAAAAACCCTGATGTTTCAAACCCTGACTCCCTAGCTTATTTACCCTATGGCCTTAGAAAACTTAAGGTTCAGTTTCCTCATCTATCAAATGAAGCTAGAATACCTTTTTCTATTGTTATTATAATGATTAAATGAGATAATGTATGTAAACTTTTATAAATTCTAAGTCACAAAGGAAAGTGAAGCATGAAATACTTCGGTGTCCTAACACTTTTAATTTAGGGACATAAGTTTTTGATGGTAAAGGCTAGTGTTTTCATAACTTCAGAGGCTTAGAGGGAGCTCATGGCTGGAGGAAAATCATGCCACTGCCATTGGCAGTTGTCTGCCTCCGTCACTTGAGGGCAGGCATCATGACTTAATCGCTTTGTCTCCAGCTCCTGACACACACACGCTAAGTAGCACTTAAGCACTTAATAAATATTTTGAAGACTGAATGAATGAATGAGCTCATTCAACTGTCTGCTGGGAGGTTAGAATGTGAATGCAACATAAGGCCCTGTGCTCCATCATCAGGTTCCACTGTTAACTCAAGGACATGAATGTCAACAGCAATGAGAATTGGTCCAAGATCCTACGTGGACCTTTCGCATACTTTGTAATTTACTCGCCTCTCTAAGCATTAGATCTCTTTAAGTACCTGGAACTATAAAAACACTAGCTTTTATACTATCATAAGTTATGCTTTAGTTTACATTGCTGTGACTTAAGCTGACACATCCCTAAAAATTCAGCCTATAAAAATTATATATAAAATAGGTGGCCATATGACCCAATTTGCTCTGAAAGTCTTAGTTTATATCGATTGTCCCAAGGGTAGTTATTAATAGCATACTCTTTTGCTCTGTTTTGAAAAATTAAGATACACTTACATGGATGAAGCTTGCCGGCTTCCTTTGTTACTACTATAACCAAGAGAAGCAATGTAGTTAAATGACTGAGAGCTTAGGGGCTTTTGGCTCTGACAACCTGGATCTGAATTCCATCTCCTTAATTTACTAGTGGTGTAATCTTGGACAAGTTACCTAACCTATCTCAATGTCATCAGGAAATGCTGTTATTATAACAGCATTGATAAGAACATCCACCTCGGTAGTCACTGTGATAATTAAGTGATATAATAAATAAAGAGAAGTGAAAGGCCTGGTGTGCAATAATCACTCAATAAATATTGGGTATCACCAATGACCGTCCCTTTCCCACCCATTTTTTGGTCTCACTGAGGTGCAGCACAGCCACTAAATGTACGTGGTCATATCCAGCCCTCAGCCTGGAAGAACAGCCCAGCACAGAGACCCTGGTGGTGCAGGAAAGTATGGAGGCTGTTGAGTAATGAAGAAACATGACCTGACAGATCCGTATAACCTTTCCGATAACAGAATCATTGTTCACGGTCTGTCTCACCCTGCCCACCCCTCCCTAGGCAGCTTTATGTTCCATGAAGGTAGAAGCTATGTAGAGGCTATATCTGACCTTCTTACCATTTACAAAAATTGTATTCCCAGGACTGAGCTCAACACATGGAATATAGATGACATTTAATAAATATTAGTTGAAAAGATAAATAAACTAAGCTGAAGGGAAAGGCACCATATATATATATGCACATACATGGAATCATCATTTCTGACCTTGCACACCCAGGCCAACCACCACCTTTCATGATAGGAAGAGAGAGGCAGTAGATTCTGCCTGCTCACCCCAAACTTGGGCTCTGGCCTTGCTGTTGCCTGAAGACCCTTGATGTGGTGATACAACCCTGGGGTATTTCTGCACCCAGGCAAATTGTCCATTGTCCCTCTCACTCAGCCTTCAACTAGGGAGTCCTCACAGCACAAGAGGACTGGGGAGAAGGGATGGCAGGGAAGGACAAAAAACACAGAAGAGCCATTTCCTATGTTTCCAGGAAAAATACACTTAATTTATAAAGCCATCTTTGTGCAGTGCCTACTAGGCCCTGAGCGCTGCGCCACACATTAAAAACAAGATATGAGTAAGACAAGCTCTTTGATGGAAAGTTGAATTCCAGAGACAGCCACGGAGCATAATTCTAGGACAGTGTGATAAGTGCAGTAACAGAAGGTCGTACAAGACACAATGGGAACACTGAGGAGAGGGTGATTAATTCTGAATGCGAGCACCGTGGAGGCCTCCCAGAGGAGGAGAGTCTTGAATTGGGTCTTGAATCTGTGGGATGAATAAGTAAAAAGAACATATGCCCAGGTAAAGAGTGCAACATTTCCAGAGGGATGTGATGAACAAGGTTAATAGTGCAGAAAAAACGATCAAGCACATTCTGGAAGTAAGGATATTTGAATCATCAGAGGTGGAAGTGGGAGAGAAATGGCACTCCATTGCTGTCGTTTCATACCAGTTGTTTCATACCAGTTGTTTCACTTAAACACGTCATTTTATTTCTTTATAACTCAGTCTTCTCATCAATAAAATAGTAATAGTAAAAATAACAACTTTATGGGTCATTTGTTTGAATTAAATCATCCTAGTTATTAAAATAATTAAATTAATTATTGATAATAACTAGTACAATAATTATATTATTAATGTAATGCTATAATAATAATTACAGAATCATAATTTTGTGTTATTAATATAATTATTATTGTAGTAGTTATTATTATAACTATAGTAATAATAATAAGTAGTATTAAATTGTTTCTTAGAAGAAGCCTGGGTTTAAAGGATGTTTGTGAATTGACAGAGACAATTAAGACAATTATCTATGAACATAAATATTTTATTTTTTAAGTATATTTTATTGATTATGCTATTACAGTTGTCCCATTCTTTTTTCTCCCCTTTAACCCTTTTCATCAAACCCCCCCCCCATTTAATGTCCATGGGTCAAGCATATAAGTTCTTTGTCTTCTCCATTTCCTATACTATTCTTTTTTTAAACTTTTTTTGTTGTCAACTACAGTTGTCTCCATTTCTCCCCCCACACTCCCCTCCACTGCAGCCACCCCCACTTTCTACCCCTTATCTTAACACCTTTGGTTTTTTCCATGTGTCCTTTGTAGAGGAACATAAATATTTTATGTCAAAAGCCTCAGCCAACGTAAGTGCTCTAGAAGCTAGTGGATTCAATACTTGGTGCTGTGGTCAAAATCGTGAACTTCTGGGAAGACCCAATCTGGAAAACAATGTAAGTCAGTTCAAGTGGGTAGAAACTCACTTTAGTTAAATCCTGCTTTAAAATAATTTCCAAGGTGCCCCATCTACAATAGAGTGGAGCTTTAAAGCAAGAGGAAAGCCCATCAAAATAATGCAAATGGAATATGTTGTCTTCTATCATGTTTAGGAGGAGATCAGAACCAGCTCATCTTCCCAAAAGTGAAAATAACCTACTCTTGAGCTTAATTATGCCCATAGATCTCAATTCTGGTTTCAGAAATAGCTAAAGATGGTTTTTAACCAAAAAAATAGACGATAAATTAATCAAGGAGAAGGACTGAGCATTGACTTGGCAGTGGCTAGGCAGGGGGAGGGCCATGGCTACGGCTTGAAAGGCTTGGACCTCTCAAGGGGATGAGCCGAGGGGGTGCAAACAACTTTGTTTTTCCATTCTGCTCTTCCCTCTCTCCGTTTCCATTTGTGATAAGTATTCCTACATTAAAAAGGAACAGGCAGTGATTTGTGGATGGGTTACTGTAAATGCATTTCAGAGTTCTTAAGAAAGTAGAACCAGTATTCCTGACCTTCAAGGCACAAGGCTTTCTGCGTTTAGTGGGGCATTTTTGCTTTCTTTGTGACCTGAGAGGTCAATTTAAAGCAAGGTTTCAGCAAATATTTTTATTCATTCATTTAACAGATATTTGTTGAGCACCTACTATGTGCGAAGCACTGTGCAGCTTCTGGAAATTCAGAAGTAAACCAAACATACAAGGTCACTGGGAGTATAGAAGAAACTGAAACAGACAAGAAAAAATATACAAATGTAGAAGTAAAATGTATAGAATGATAGAAGGTGGTAAAAGGTCTATGTAAAAAATTTTTAAAAAGCAGGGAAGAAAGATGGAGAGTATTGGCAGAGGGTTGCAATTTTTCATAGGATTACTATAAGGAATGTCCTCACTGGTGAGGTAACATTTGACTAAAAACTTGGAGATGAGAAGGCAAGCCATGTGGCTGTCCTGGGGGATGTGTGTTCCAGGCAGGGGAACACAAGTGTCAAGGCTCTGAGTTAGGAGCCTGTCTGGCATATGAAGGAACAGCAACAAGGCCTAGAGCAGAGTACGGAAGTGGGCAGGTGGGGTACTAAGAAAGAATTACGATGGGCCAGGTCACAAAGGGTCTTCTAGGCCAATATAAGGACTTGGGCTTTTTACTGTGAGTGAGATGGGGATTATTAGAGGGAGTGGATTGCGGCGTGGTATGAGCTGCCTTACATCCTAACCGGATCAATCTGATTGCTGTGTGGAGAATATATTGAAGACAGGCAACGGTGGAAGCAGAAAGATCAAATAAATTGCTGGGCCTAATTACCTCACAGTGATCATCATTGGATGTGAACTGCCTCCAGAAGGTCACATGGCCTTTTGCTAGGCACCTCTTTGCTGCTGCTGTTGCTGCAACCCTGGCAGCTGCGGGGAACCTGGGTGGTACATTGCCTCTTCCCCCACAACTACCAACTAGTCGACGGTACAGCCAGAGTAAGCATCCCTTCCTCAGACACCCTTGCCAATGCACCTCTCTAGAGAGACTGCAGCATTGCGGTCCAAGCACTGACAATTCTTCGTGGATTCTGAAGCTGAGTCAGAATCCATTTGTGTTGCTACATACAGCTGCCTCCATGGGGACCCGGGCAGACATTGGTGACCATGCTAAGAGGAGCAGTGGTGGCAGTCCATAGCACAACAAATGAGGTACAAGTGTGCCCGTGCCACCGTGTTTTACAGGAGGAAAATAAACTTTCCTCAATTAGAAGTAACTGAGAGGCACTAGTGATTATTTGGTGTCCTTGAAAATTCATACAGAAAGAGAGGATTTTGAATTCTTTGGGAATACTTACAAAATCTGATGCACGAATACGATCAGTCTTAGCTTTGAGCTTGTTAAGAGTTATACATTTCCTATATTTCTCTAATCAAAATTGTATTTAAGCATGTGCTTTTTCAGCCCCAAACCACATTCCAATCCAAAACTCATAATCTGGGAAGCATTCACTTTCGTTTACTTTCACATGGTATAGCTTGTCAGATTTCGCCTTGATGGTTTTAATCAAATCATTTGGTTTAAAGCCCCATATGAGTTTGAATTTATAAAATTCTTTGAATTATCTGTACTATTTCTGTTCATTCTCATCTTTTCTCAGTAGAAACCTATTAGAAACTCAATTCAGAAAGACTTTCTTCTAAAATTTTTCTCACAAAATTTGAATCATATAAGTTGGGGTTCTGATAGGGGCGTTCCTGGTGGTGGGGGGATGTTGGGAACGAGGAATCATCAGGGGTGGGGTAATATTGGTGGGTGATGTTGTTGGTGGGTGATGTTACGGGCTGTGGGGGTGGAAGAGTGTATTGTTGGGGGTGGTGGTGATGGTGAGGAGTTCTCATATTGATTAAGCCATGCTTTAAAACATCTATCAGAAAGGGGCAAAAAGGAACTAGGCATATTCATTTTCTGTCCTGCTCTTTCAAAATGTGCACCAAACTGGGGTGACTGGTGTTAGAAAAAAATCCTTTTCTGAGATGCTCATTCAAAACTCTTTCCCAGAAAACGGCATGTTCTCCAGAAGAAAATAAGACGGGAAAGAAAATCTCCTACACTTCCTGAGACGCCTGTACCATCGTTCTCCCCATCTGCTCGGTTTCACTTCTGACTGACGCTGCAGCTCTCCTGAGTCTTCAGACTGTGTCCTTCCCGCAACCCCGACAAGCCAAGTCACTCTCCACTCTGCCTTTGCTCGCCTCTTGCCTCTGTCTTACATCACCCTGTCCCCTGCCATGCTTTTTTTCAATTCGTTCCTCCACGATTCAGCTTAGTTAAACCCTTCTATGGGGCGAACCCTCCACATTCATAGAATTCTTATTCCTCTTGCCATCAATATCACACAATTTAGCACAATCACATATCTGTGTTGCTCTGAGATGATGCCACTTACGTTCGTCTGGTCTCTCCAGGTAGATTTCCAGTTCTACGGGAATAGTGCCCTTGCACTGTTTTTGTATTCCCCATAGTGTCCAACACTCATTAGATGCTTAACTGAATGCCATACTTAGTGTGAAGCACAAACAAGGAACATCAAAGTGGAAACGAGGATTCATCCAAACTCTGCCCTTAATCCATTCCATGACTTTATGTCTCTGTTTCACTTCTCTGGCCCTCCGGTTTCTTCACCAACACAGAATATTATTGAACCAGATGGTGATGATGACGATGACAATGATGTTGACATTGATGCTACTCAGACTATTTCCAACCATGTGGGTAATATATACATTTTTTCACATTGTCACACAATATTATTCAGTTAATTGCAAATATAACTTCAAAAAACTTTTTCTCCTGTGTTTTCTGTTTTTTAAATTTAGTCTTTATTGTATTTTTCCCTTACCATTTAGTCCCCTTATAATCCCTCCCCCCAGCAATCACTGCATGTTGTCCATGTCCATGAGTCCTTTTTCTTTTTGCTCAGTCCCTCCACCCCTCTAACCTCCCCCCACCTCAGCTGTCATCTGCTCTCCCTTTGTGAGTCTGTTCCCATTTTCCTTGTTAGTTCAGTGTGTTCACTAGATTCCACATATGAGTGAAATCATATGGTATTTGTCTTTCTCTGACTCACTTACTTCACTTAGCATAATGTTCTCCAGGTCTAGCCACATTGTGGTGAAGGGGAAATTTTTCTTTTTTATAGCCAAGGAGTATTCCATTGTATAAATGTCCCATAGTTGTTGTATCCACTCACCT
>PVKM010008392.1:0-15096 GCA_004027735.1 Carollia perspicillata
TTTAAAGATTTTTTTATTTTAGTTGTTCAAGTACAGTTCTCTGTCTTTTACTCCCATCCCATTCCATCCCCCCAGTGATCCCCACTTTCCTCCCGTTTCCACCCCCCTTAGTTTTTGTCCATGTGTCCTTTATATTTGTTTCTGTGACCACTTCCCCCTTTCCCCTGAAATTCCCTCCCCTCTCCCCTCTGGTTACTCTCAGCCTGTTTTCTATTTCAGTGTCTTTGGTTATATTTTGCTTGCTTGTTTGTTTTGTTGCTTAGGTTCCTGTTAAAGGTGACATCATATGGTATTTGTCCTTCACCATCTGGCTTGTTTCACTTAGCATAATGCTTTCCACTTCCATCCATGCTGTTGCATAGGGTAGGAGCTCCTTCTTTCTTTCTGTTGCATAGAATTCCATTGTGTATATGTACCATACTTTTTTGATCCATTCATTTACTGATGGGCACCTAGGTTGCTTCCAACACTTGGCTATTATAAATTGTGCTGCTATGAACATTGGGGTGCATAGGTTCTTTTGGATTGGTGTTTCAGGGTTCTTGGGATATAAACCTAGCAGTGGAATTGCTGGGTCAAAAGGCACATCCATTTTTAGTTTTCTGAGAAAATTCCATACTGTTTTCCATAGTGGTTGTACCAGTCTGCACTCCCACCAACAGTGTACTAGGGTCTCCTTTTCTCCACATCCTCTCCAACACTTGTTGTTTGTTGCTTTGTTTATGATGGCCATTCTTACTGGTGTGAAGTGGTATCTCATTGTGGTTTTAATTTGCATTTCTCTGATGGCTAGCGATATTGAGCATCTTTTCATGTGTCTCTGAATTCTCTGTATGTCCTCTTTGGAAAAGCGTCTATTCAAGTCCTTTGACCACTTTTTAATTGGATTGCTTGTCTTCTTAGAGTGGATTTGTGCAAGTTCTTTATATATTTTGGAGATTAAACCTTTGTCTGAGTGGCAAATATGTTTTCCCATAAAGTTGGTTCTCTTTTTATTTTAATGCTGTTTTCTTTGGTTGTGCAGAAGCTTTTTATTCTGATGAGATCCCATTTGTTTCTTTTTTCCTTTATTTTCCTTGCTCTAGGGGACAAATCAATAAAAATGTTGCTGCGTGAAATATCTGAGACTTTCCTGCCTATGTTCTTTATGACATTAATGGTGTTCCAGCTTATATCCACCTTGAATTTATTTTTGTGTATGGCGTAAGTTGGTGCTCAAGTTTCTTTTTTTTTTTTTTTTTGCATGTAGCTGTCCACTTCTCCCAACACCATTTGTTGAAGAAGCTATCTTTATTCCATTTTATGTTGCTGCCCCCTTTGTCAAATATTAATTGACCATAGAGACTTCGGCTTATTTCTGGGTTCTCTATTCTGCTCCACTGGTCCATGTGTCTGTTTTTATGCCAGTACCAGGCTGTTTTGATTACAGCGGCCTTGTAATACAGTTTGGAATCAGGTATTGTGATCCCTCCTACTTTGCTCTTCTTTTCAACAGTACAGCAGCTATTCAGGGTCATTTATGGTTCCGTATAAATTTTTCAAGTGTTTGCTCTATGTCTGTGAAATATGCCATTGGTTCTTCAATAGGTATTGCATTGAATCTATAAATTGCTTTGGGTAGTATGGACATTTTGATGATGTTAATTCTTCCCATCCATGAACATGGTATATGTTTCCATTTTTTGTGTGTCTTCCTTGATTTCTTTCTTCAGCGGTGTGTAATTTTCTGCATACAGGTCTTTTACCTCTTAGGTTAGGTTTACTCCTAGGTATTTTATTTTTCTTTTTGCTATATCAAGTGGGATTTTTTTCTTGATTTCTACTTCTACTGTTTCATTATTGCTATACATAAATGCCTTTGATTTCTGAATATTGACTTTATACCCCACTGTTTTACCGAATTCATTTATTAGGTTGAGCAGATTGTGGGTGGAGTCTATGGTTACAGTATTTTCTATGAACACTACCATGTCATCTGCAAATAATGACAGTTTTGTTTCCTCTTTTCCGATTTGGATGCTTTTTATTTTCTTTTCTTGTCTGATTGCTGCGGCTAAAACTTCCAATATTATGTTGAATAGAAGTGGTGAAAGTGGACGACCTTGTCTTGTTCCTCATCTTAGTGGAAAAGCTTTTAGTTTTTGCCCATTGAGTATGATGTTGGCTGTAGGTCTCTCGTATATGGCCTTTATTATGTTGAGAAATGCTTCCTTTATTCCCACTTTGCTCAGTGTTTTTATCATAAATGGGTGCTGTACCTTATTAAATGCTTTTTCGGCATCTATTGATATGATCATGTGATTTTTGTCTTTGCTTTTGTTTATGTGATGTATTACATTTATTGATTTGCTAATGTTGAACTATCCTTGAATCCCTGGGATGAATCCCACTTGGTCATAGTGTACGATCCTTTTTATGTATTGTTGGATGCAGTTTGCCAATATTTTGTTGAGAATTTTAGCATCTATGTTCATCAGCGATATTGACCTGAAGTGTTCTTTCTTTGTTGTGTCTTTATCTGGTTTGGGGATTAGGTTGATGCTGGCTTCATAGAAGTAGTTTGGGAGTCTTCCATCACTTTGGATTTTTGGAATAGTCTGTGAAAGATAGGGGTTAGATCTTCCTTAATTGCTCTGTAGCATTCTCCTGTTTGCCTTCTGTGAAACCATCTGGTCCAGGGCTTTTATGTGTTGGTAGTTTTTTGAATACTGCTTCATTTTCATCTGCTTATATTGATCTGTTCAGGCTTTCTGCTTCTTCTTCATTTAGTTTTGGAAGATTATATTTTTCTAGAAATTTGTTCATATCACTTAGGTTTTCAAATTTCCTGGCATACAGTTCTTCATAGTAATTTCTTACAATCTTTTTATTTCTGTGGTGTCAGTTGTAATCTGTCCACTTTTATTTCTAATTGTGGTTATTTAGGTCCTCTCTCTTTTTTTCTTGATGAGCCTGCTCAAAGGTTCTTGATTTTATTTATCTTTCAAAGAACCAGCTCCTTGATTCATTGATACTAAGAATTGTGCTTTTTGTCTCTATGTCATTTAATTCTGCTCTGATCTTGATTATTTTCTTCCTTCTACTAGCTCTGGGATGTCTTTGTTGTTGTTCTTGGAGTTCTTGTAGGTGTAGAGTTATTTTGTTTGTTGGAAATGTTTCTATCTTTTTTAGGTAGGCCTGTATTGCTATGAACTTCCCTCTCAGGGACTGCCTTTGCTGTGTCCCATGAATTTTGAGTTGTTGTGAGTTCATTTTCATTTGTTTCCAGAAACTTTTAAAATTCTTTTCAAATTTCATTCTTGACCCATTCATTGTTTAATAACCTGCTACTCAAACTCAATGGTTTTGAGTGTTTGGGCTTTTTCCCTTGGGGTTAGTTTCTAGTTTCAGTCCCTTGTGGTCAGAGAAAATGCTTGGTATGATTTTGATTTTCTTAAATTTGTTGAGGCTTGTTTTATGTTCTATCATGTGGTCTATCTTTGAAAATGTTCCATGTACATTTGAGAAGAATGTGTATTTAGCTTCTTTTGGATGCATGGCTCTATATATATCAATTAAGTCCATTTCATCTAGGGCATTGTTCAATGCCACAATATCTTTGCTGATATTTTGTTTGGAAGATATGTCCATTTTTGAGAGTGGGGTGTTAAAATCCCTTCCTATAATTGTGTTGCTGTCAATATCTTTCTTGAAGTCCTCTAAGATTTTCTTTATGTATTTGGGTGCTCCTACACTGGGTGCATAAATATTTACAATGTTGATGCCTTCTTGGTGGATTCTTCCCTTGAGTATTATGAAGTGACCTTCTGGGTCTCTCTTTATGGTCCTTTTTCGAAGTCTATTTTGCCTGATATGAGTGTTGTGACCCCAGCTTTTTTTTCCTGTCCATTTGTTTAGAATATTTGATTCCAGCCATTTACCTTCAATCTGTGTAGGTCTTTTGTCCTAAGGTGAGTCTCTTGTAGGCAGCATATGTGTGGGTCATGCTTTCTTATCCATTCAGCTACTCTACGTCTTAGGACGTCTTTGGAGCATTTAATCCATTTACGTTTAAAGTTATTATTGATAGGTTCTTATTCATTGTCATCTTCATACCTGTGTTCCTCTCTCTCTGTCTCTCTTTTCCTTGCCTTCCTTAGAGCAATCCCTTTAGCATGTCTTGCAGAGCTGGTTTGGTGGAGGTGTATTCTTTTAGACTTCTTTTGTCTGGAAAGCTCCTTATTTGTCCTTCTATCTTGATTAAAAGCCTTGCTGGGTAAAGTATTCTTGATTGTAGTCCTTTAGTTCTCATTATTTGGAATATTTCTTGCCATTTTCTTCTGGCTTGAAGAGTTTCCATTGAGAAGTCAGTTGCTAACCTTATCAGAGCTCCCTTGTATGTTATTTCCTTCTTCTCCCTTGCTGCCTTTAAGATTCTCTCTTTGTCTTGGAATTTTGTCATTTTTATTGTGATGTATCTTGGAGTGGGCCTCTTCGGGTTCCTCTTGATTGGGACTCTCAGTGTTTCTTGAATTTGTGTGACTTTTTCTCTCATCAGATTAGGGAAGTTTTCCATCATTACTTTTTCAAATAGGTTTTCTATCCCTTTTTCTTCTTCTTCTTTTCCTGGTATCCCTATTATTCGGATATTTTTACATTTCATATTGTGTTGTATTTCTCTTAATCCCTCTTTATTTTTTCTCAGCCTCTTTTTCTTTTCCTGCTCTTTCTGTGTGTTTTTTTCTATTTTGTCGTCCACCTCACTGATCCGATTTTCTGCTGCATCTATCTTGCTTTTGATTCCTTCTACTATGTTCTTTAGTTCAGATATTGTATTTTTCATTTCCCCTTGGCCCTTGTTGATATTTTCTATTTCCGATTTCATATTGATATAGTTTACAACAAGTTCATTGTAGCTTCCTTGCAGTTTCTAGTAGTTGGGTTTGAGCTCATGGAGCTTCCTGGTGACCATTGCTTTGAAGTCAGCATCTGATAATTGAGTTGCCTCTATTTCATTTAGCATTCTTTCTGAGGTTTCCTCCTTTCCTTTCATTTGGGGATTGTTTCTTTGTCTTCCATTGTTTGTGAGATTCTTCTTATTAACCTCAGCTTCTCAAACTGATCTGTTCTGGCTCTGTGGGTCTATGGTGTGAGCTTCTGTGGTAGAGTACCTGTGAACTTCAGTGGTGCAGTCTCCTTGGGCATCCTAGTGTTCACTACTTCTGCCTATTCTTCTTTGCTATTTGTTGGAGGGGTAAGGCAAGATGGTTTAAGACAGCAAGAGAGTATTCTATGTTATTTACAGTAGCAGCCAATAAAGAAGGGATAGGAAATCCTTTGAGTGTTAACTGTGATATACCACCCAACTAGTCACTTTTTAGAAACAGTGGAATGAAGATAAGGCTCTTGTTGGGGAAGGAAGTGTTGTGAGTTAGATCTATAAAGCAGTGAGGTTGTGAGATGTCAGATTCTGAGGTAAGGTGAGAATAAAGGATAGTAAATAGGTTAGTGAGTGAGAGAAAGAGTTAACTGCTACAGTAATAGAGTTCAGAAAACCATGAAGTGGGCGAGGAACTTGGAGGGGTGTTGTGTAGTATTTACAATAGTATGGAACAGCCATTATTTACAATAATATTAGAGCAACAATCATATGACAGAATCTATGGAATCTAGATACCAAGAATAAGGAGTGTCAGACCTTCAGTAGTGTGCTAATGGAACACCGGTGAAGTGAAGGACAGTAAATTAACAATACACTATGACTGAGAGAACAGGGGAAACCTGTCAATCGATGCAATATGCCCAGCCAAACAAAGGAGACTAAATAGAAGGAAGAGGAATACCAAAATATTATTCAATTAAAAAATGTAAGATTAAGGTAGAAGTAATGATGCAGATCTGCAGTATCTTGCAGGGCCTTGTAATAGCAAAGTGAGATTTTTCTGTCTCAACTGTTAGGATGCCCCCTTTTGGGGACCAACTCTGGTCCTTCACAGTTCTAGTTTTCTTTGTCTCATCTGTGTGTATTAAAAAAAAAGCAGACTAGGGGAGGTAGAAGAGATAAAATTGGAAAGAAAGGAAGAAGGAATAAAATGAGAAAGAAAGAAAGAGAGGTAAAAAGCGTTAAGACATAAAAATTTCTTTGGAAAAATCAAATAAACAAAACACACACACTTACACACCAGGGAAAACAAAGAAAAAAGAGAAATAAGCAAAAAGAGAAAAAAAAATAAAAATAAAGATAAAAATAAAAAAACAAAAAAAGAAACCCTCTTGTAGGTTTCAAACTGGTCAGACCGGTTTTTCTGTTCTTGGTGGCTGCAGCAGACTGAGTGGTGGGTTTATAGATGTGTTCTCTGGGACTCCGGGTATCCAGTCTCTGTCCACCAGCACGCCCCCTCTGAGTTTTTCCCAGTGGTCTTCTGGTCTCAGGCAACTGGGTTTATCTGAGCCTTTGTGTTTTTTGGCCACCCGGGTTTATCGCGCCCTCTCAAGTTTTCTCGCCCTGCACACTTGCGACAACTCTATCAGCACCCTCTCAAACTGTCTCTCACCACAGGAGCATCCACTCTTGATTACCAGGTGCTGGCTCCGAGTCACAGACGGTGCACCCTCCAAGTCAACCACAGCGCACTCCCTCTCTCTCCAGTGTGGTCTCCAGGTGCCCTACAAATTTCTCTCTTCCCACCGAGCTGCAGGTGCGCCTGGCAGGGCCGCCTGTGGTCACACCACTCAGGCGCACACTCTCCCCAGGTCTCTGCATGGGTGCCCACAGCCCCCATGTGTTTGCGGCTCAATCCTTGAAATTGCTCTCCAAAATTTCAAGCATCCAGGCTCCCCCCAGTGCTGCTGGAACCCTGTCCAGCTGGGGAGGGAGCACTTACCTAGCTCTCGGAGGTTGACCCAATGGGCCAAGGGCGGGGCTGCAGCCTCCCTGCCGCCCCCCCCCCCAAATCTCTAGTCCTCCATTGTCCCAAAATGGTCTCCTTACCATCTGGTTTTTCAATGTCTGCTACAATTTTTGATCTCCTACCTTCATATATGTTGTGGTACTATTGGCTGTCTGCTCTGTTCCTCCGTTGATCAGCCTGGTTTCTCTCCCGTGTGTAGGAGGAAGTAGAATCTGCTCCCTCTTACCAAGCCGCCATCTTCTCCTACAGATTTTATATATTTGTTTTTAGACAGAGGGAAAGGGAGGGAGAAAGAGAGGGAGAAAACCATCAATGTGAGAGAGAGCGAGAGAGATCAATCAATCGCCTCTCAGATGTGAGCCAACTGGGGACCGAACCCACGACCCAGGCATGTGCCCTGACCAGGAATCAAACCAGCAACATTTTGCTTTGTGGGAAAATCGCCAACTGACTTAGCCACACAGGCCACTGGTAGTTTCAAGGCTTAGAAGTCAGACTATAGAAGAAGATATATTCAGAGATGTTTAGCTTCATTACTGTCTGCCCCACCCTCTCCCTTCTCTTCCCTATAAGTAACTTTGTTTTTTGTTTTTTACTTATTGTCCCACTTTTAAAGCATAAATAATAAATGAATATATATTATAAGATAAATATTTGCATGTTATGTGCATGATTTGTCACATGTTTTAATTTACTAATATATCACGAATTCATTCCATAACAACATTAGGAAATAATTATGATTTCTTTTTATGGCTAATAGTCACCATGATACAAGGTCTGTCTGGAAAAAGTTCAGCCATTGTTAATATAATGAGAACAGTTTACGTGACATCGATGTAACCTGGCAGCCAAGCAGAGTGGATTGGAATGTGAATGTGTGAACAATGACAACTTCACTGTACTAGTCAGTGGGGGTGGTAGATGCAGTTGAGTGAGCATGTGTACTGTGTGGCCATCACATTCAAAATGACTGAGCCAATAGAACAACAAATCTGCATCAGATTTTGTGTTGAGCATGAACATTCCTCCTTGGAAACTATTCAGATAATTCAGAATGCCATGGCTATGGGCAACTGGTGATTAGCAGCTTCATCACAACAATGCTCCTGCTCTTGCATCATGTCACATGCAGAGTTTTTTGGCAAAACATCAAATCTCCCAGGTGACTCAGTGCCCCCTACATTCAAGATTTGGTGCCCTGAGACTTCTGGCTTTTCCCAGAACTAGAATCACCTTTGAAAGGGAAGAGATTTCAGACCATCAATGAGAGTTAGGAAAATACAACAGGGCAGCTGATGGCAATTGGGAGAACTATGTGAGATTCCAAGGTGCCTATTTTAAAAGGGACTGAGGTATCATTGTCCTGTGTACAATGTTTCTTGTATCTTGTATCTTATTCAATAAATGCCTCTATTTTTCATATTACATGGCTGGATACCTTCTGGACAGATGTCTTATAGATGTATGTGGTTTATTCAATTAGTCCCTTACTGAGGGATAATGTGAAGGTTTCTAGTTTTTTCTTTATGCATGTTTTACTAATTTTTCCCCAGAAATATATTTAAAAATCATTTTTATCCTCACCCAAGGACATTTTTCATTGCTTTTTTAGAGAGGGAGGAAGGGAGAAGGAGAGAGAAACATCAATGTAAGAAAGAAACATGGATCAGTTGCCTCACATGCTCACCTTGGCTGATTGAACCCGCATCCTAGGTATGTGCCCTGACAGGAGATCAAACCCACAACCTTTCAGTTTTGGGGACAATGCTCCAACCAACTAAGCCATACCAGCCAGGGCCAGGGATATATTTTCATAGCTATAATTTATTCCATGTTGTGTGGATAGATGTACCTTAAATTATTTGTCTATTTTTATTGTGGACATGTTGGTTATTTCTATTTTTTCTAGTAGTATAAGTGATATAACAATGAACATCCTTGCACTTAAATCTTTGTTGATATTTCTGGTTGTGTCATAAAAGCAGATTCCTAGAAATTTAGTTAAGTCAAAATTTCTGAATCTTTTTAGACAGTTGATGCATACTGTCTAATTGTTTTCAGGAAAAAACACAAGTTACACTCTCAAAAGCAGTAAATCTCAGTACGGAACTGGAGAAATCTTGGTTCAAATCCTACCTCTACCATTTACTAGTTGAGTGACCCTATACAAGTTAATTTTCCTGAGTCACAGCCTCCTTGTCTGGAAATGAGCAAAATAATACTCATGACATAGGGTTCTTGTGAAGAGAAAAATAAGACATTGGACTATTTGATTACAGATGTATTTGAGTTCATAGTGCAAGTATTTAGCATAGCAACTGATACACAATACACCAATCATTTAAATGTTTGTTTTTGTTATTTTTATCACAGCATATGAGAATGTCGGTCTTATAGAAGATTCATTAGCACTGGATATTATTGTTAAAAAGTAAAAATTTGACAAGTAAAAGATGATATCTTGTTTTAATTTGAATTTCTTTGATTTCTAGTTCTATTGAACATTTTTAATTTAATCATTAATCTTTCAATTTCTTCTTCTGTGTACTTTGTTTATACACTTTATCTATTTGTCCTATATAATTTTAGTTCTTTAAAATGCATATACAAAGGGTTATTTAATAGGAATACATATCTCTTGCTATCATAATTGCTGCAAATATATCCCCTAATATTTTGGATTTTTTCGATTTCAGTTGTTACACATTGTTTTGACATAAGAGTTTAACATTTTACATAATCAAGTATTTCCCTTTGTGATTACATCAATAAACTTAAAATGTTTATGATGTACCTATTTCAAAATTCAATTATGAGCTCATTCACATATTTTAGTATCATTTGGTACATATCTCTCACATACAGAAAAGTGCACTGATCATAACTTCAGGATCTGAAGAATTACCACAAAACGGACATATTGTATTGTATTAGTTTATTGTATTAGCTAAGACTGCCTTAACAAAGTACCACAAACTGGGTGAGTTAAACAATAGGCGGCTACTGTCAGTTCTGAAGACTAGAAGCCTGGGTCAGTGTTAGCAGCGTTGGTTCCTCCTGGAGGATGGGAGGGAGAATCCCTTCCTTGTTTAACCTCTAGATTCTGGTGGTTTGCTTGTTATGTTTGGTGCTACTGGCTTGTGGATATATTGCCCCAATCTCTTTCTTCATGTTCAAATGGCATTCTCCCTGTGTGTATGTCTCTATATTCAAATTCCCCCCTTCTATAAGAACACTAGTCATGTTGAATTAGAGCTCACACTGAGATCTCATTTTAACTTGATTACCTTGGTACTGTATTTCCAAATAAGGTCATATTCTGAGGTACTGGGGGCTAGGGCTTCACTATATCTACTTTTAGGAAACTAGTTAACCTACAACAGTCATGAAACTAGAGCACAGATTTTTTTTAAAAAAAACAGACTATATCTAGCTTTCTAAAATCTACCTCATGTCCCCTTCAGCCATCACCCCTTGCCAAGGTTACCACTCTCCTGATCTCCTACACCATAAATTTACATTTCTGGTCTAGGAACAGAAACTTCATATAAATAGAATCACACAACATGTACTCTTTGCTGTGTCACTTCTCTACCTGAAAATTATATCTGCAAGATCCATCCATGTTATTGCATTGTTCCATGCAAAAATAGTTTATTCTTTTTCATTTTTATGTGGTATTTAACAAAAGGAGGAAAAATGATATAATTTATCCATTCACTTGTTGATTCTTAGGTTGTTTCCAGTTGTTTAATAATTGCGAATATAGTTGCTATGAAATTATATTAGAAATATATTGGGATGAAAATCCTAGACAAGTTTTTTGGTGAGCACATGCTAACATCTGTGTTGGGTATATGGAGTGGACTTTTTGGCTTATAGGATGTACACATGTTTGGCTTTAGTAGATGCTCCCAAACAGTTTTCCAAAGTAGGTTGCAACAGTGTGTGAGAATTTTGGTTGTTCCACATCTTCACCAACAGTTTGGGTTGACTTGGACAAAAACATTTTTGATGCAAAGATGATAATAGTTAGGACAATAACTTCTCATTAAAGTTATTATGAAAGCCAGGCATTGGACTGGTCATTTTACTTATATTATCTCACTTAATCTTTAAACTACTTTTCAAAGGAGTTATTTTACAGGCAACAAAACTAATCATCAGTGAAATTATTTTGCCAAAAGTAATAGTAAGTAACAATGTACAGTTTGAATCCAAATTTGTCTGATTACCAACCGCAGAGACTTTCTAATCCAGATAAAATGTAAACCTGGTTGTCATGGAAGTGAATGGGGAGCCCTAGGTATCATGGCATAGCATGAGGGCCTAGATATGGCTATTGAGGAGGGATGAACTTAGTAATAAGAGGGAGACACAGCTCTAAATCTCTACCTGAAAGCTAGTTTGTGCCACCCTATCTTGGGGACATTCAAAGATCATCTATTATTAGGGTGAGATTCAGACATTTTCCAATGATTTGTTATTTTGAGGACTGATTCTGAAAACAGATAGATGTGCTTAATATTTTTTTAATTTTAATTTTTATTGTTGTTCAAGTATAGTTGTCTCCATTTTCACCCCACCATGCTCTCCACCCCACCCATCCTAGCCTCCCACCCTTGAACCTATACACTTTGGCTTTGTCCATGTGTCCTTTATATAAGTTCCTTGATTGACCTTCCCCTATTTTCCTCCATTATTCCTCTACCCCTCCCCTCTGGTTACTGTCAGTTTGTTCTTTATTTCAACATCTCTAATTATATTTTACTTGCTTTTTTGTTTGTTGATTAGGTTTCACATATAAGTGAGATCATATGATATTTAATATTTCAAAAGGGAGTAATGTAGGACCAGTTTTGGAATACAGAGTTAGAGCAAGAGGTCAAGTCTGAGACCAAGGAAATGAAACCATAATAGTAGGTCTGTGGCACTGTTTTCATCACTGGTATCAATGTGTACTCCTTTGCCCTTCAGCTGTCACTCCCAGGCCAAGGTCTCTAGGTAATATCAGGAACATTAACCTTTAAGAACACAGCAGGAGCCAAATTTACTCTAATCATGCCCTCTGCTTGCATGACCCTGGAGGACAACATGAGTATCAGTGGGGAAAAACATTTCATGGAGCAGAAGAAAAAAACATATTGCTAAATAATCACTCTTCCACCAAGATGCTGAGCATCTTGGTCTCAAGTGTCAAGAGGCTATTTTGAATCAGGCACTGTGCTGGGTATTTCTAGATACATCGTCTTTGTCTTCCCAATGACCTTGAAAGAGATACGTTTTGATCATTCCCTTGTTACAGATGTGCGAACCTAGCTTCAATGAGGTTAAGAAACTTGTCTGAGGTTGCACAAAAGGAGAAACAAAAACACAATAGTTCCATTCTGACACAGGGTGGAAAAAAGGGAAGTTTAGACCTTTATGAATTATGAAATGTATTTTTAAGATACCTATGGGATTATGATCTCACTTTTATTTTTTAAAAAGTAGGAGAAGAACAGAACATTGAATGCTTTCCAGCTGAACACTAAACTGTTGATTACCTTGGAAAATAAAAACTTTAGAGAGCAAATTCTAGTATTATGGGTTAGCAAGCTTATTTATAAACCATTTAATGACTGAGTGCAGAGACTCAAGTCCTATACAGTATCATATTGATGAGGTCCTAATCAGTTCAAATGTTGTCATTTTCTAGGTCTGTGCCAGTGTGATTATTTTAGAAAGTACGAAGTTTCTATTTTAATTGGTGCTTGGCTTATTTATCTCTTAAAACATTTGGATTAGTTTAAAATTCAAATTAAAACTAACACCTGGGTTAGTCTTGGTTTCAGTAAATCTGTTCATTTTTTCCCTATATTTTAATCTGTTGTTGGTTCAATTGCCTGATCAGGTCACAGAGTAGATGTCCCAGGTGGATGTATACTTTTATATATTACAAATCAGGCACTGTAGCCAGAGCAAATTGAGAGCCATTATGGAAGGAAGGAGCAATGAGCTCACAACTCTGGGTGCAATTCACCTACAAGGTCCATCCTCACCCAAGCACACAGGATCTGGGCTGACTTCTCAATAAACAACTGAAGAAGAAGGGAGACAAAACACACTCTACTCTAGTGCTTTAGTCACAAAGACTGACTGTCCCCAGGAGCCCTGACTCCTCATGCACTGCTCAGGAACCTTTCTTTCAGAACCTGTGGTTGGACGTAGGAAACCTCCCTCATGCCCTCCACCTGCCAGCCAACCCCTAGCCCCATTTGAAGAGAGAGGGAGTGCAGTCTGAGGACTGGCATGCCTCTGCCTCTGCAGCACAGAAACATGCTGCCGGCATTCACAAACACAAGCAAATGATGTGGTGTATGTGCACTTAATCTCTGTCTTAATGTATCCAACAATCTAGTGATTGATTAGCAATTTGCTGCCCACAAATATGAAAATAAATGACAAGAAAAAACCCTCCACGTTGTAATTATTTTGCTGACTACAAACCACTTTCCTCTGTAGGTTTTTCTGTGTGTGCATTCATGTATCAGGGGTTTCATTACTTTTAAAAGCATACTCAATGCATTTTTAGATTTAATATTTCCAGGCTTATTAATTACATATATGTAATATATATTATATATAATTGTATATATTATTACTAATATTATATATATATATATATATAGTGTTTGTTTTTCTTGTCTGGGATTATATAGAGTGGAGAGTAAGATTTTTCAAGGGATTGAAACCAAAATTGCAGAGATAGAGTGCAAAATTAAAAGATGTACGTTTCTGCATCTGCCAAATCCTTATCTAGAATCAGAGGAATCTTGTAATATTTGATTTTCTCCCAAGCAGCTCTGGTGAGTGGAGCCAGGATCTGCGTTATCCATCTGCCTGCTTTGGAACAGGCTGTTTTACTATTTGGAGGTTTAAATGCTTTACGTTTTTGCCAGTGCATTAAGAAAGGCTCTCATGTCAAATTAAGTCAATTAATAAATGGAGACACATTAAGCAATCAATTTTGTCAGCCTATCTCCCCTGCATTATGTATGGTAGGCTGTAATCACAAGATAAATGCAATGTGCTGATCCATGGTAATGTTCAATAATACATTCTACGCTAGGCTCAATTCATCAGGGAGTTTCAGTAGGGAAGGCATTTGTTATTGGCTGTCCCTGCACCTCAAGGATAACATTTCTGTCCTTTTGATTGGCTGCCACACTGCTGCAAGATTCTAACCGTCTTATTTTGATGATGAATATGAAGGCACGCTAAGCCATTCTGGAGCGGAGTGTCTCGGTGTCTACACTCCTTCCAGAGCCGAAGGACAGCTGCCTCCGCTGCCTTCCTGTGCCAACCACACCAAAAGTTGTGATGCTTTTCTTTATCCAGTGCTTTGGAGCTGTATTAGATCTCATTCAGCTCCGCTTTCAGCACTACAAGGCTAAACGGGTTTTCTCCGCCGCTGGGCAACTTGTCTGTGTGGTAAACCCCACGCACAACATAAAGGTGAGCTGCTTTCTATTGTTTTACATACGTGCCGCTGGGGTACAAGTCCTTTCTCAGGGGGTCAGTGACTCTCCCACACATGCATGGAGCTCCTGGCAAAGGCGGGTTCGCGGGTGCTAGGACTGTGTTTGGGACCCAGAGAGGTTGCCTCGGCTCATTCTGGCTCTCTTAAGTGGCCTGGTGCTCTCTGTGACAGTGGGTTTTTCTCCTGACTGGCCAGAACAACTAGAGTGAAAATCTAGTTTCTTTCCTCCAAGCTGGCAACGCAAGAGTGTAGTCAGAAGTAGAGGTGGTGGAGGAAGTAGGGAGCGACGCTCCAAAATATTTGTGGGCAAATAAATGTTCAATAGACAGGATTTGAAAAGTTACGGAGATTGCAGCCTACCTACGTGTTTGCAAATACAGGCAAGTGCATGGATTTTGGAAGCCTCCTCTGGCTACCACTAAAGTAATGCTGGCAGAAACAATCAGATGAGGAGCTAAGAGTTGGCCAGGGGGCTTTTTCTACAAAGTATTTTTCCTTGTGTTCAGACTCAGCGTGTGTGTGTGTGTGTGTGTGTGTGTGTGTGTGTGTGTGTGTGAGAGAGAGAGAGAGAGAGAGAGAGAGAGAGAGAGAGAGAGAGAGAGGAGAGATGTCAAGAGTTTGTCTTCTTTGCGTTCTGTTCTGCTAACCAGATACACCCCACCCCCATTCCACACCCTCACA
>PVKM010008392.1:15196-39174 GCA_004027735.1 Carollia perspicillata
AAAGGGATGCTGGAGGACCGCACCACATCCGGGCCAAAACTGATGGATAAATGAATGAAGAGCCACTAGCTAGGGGTGGTGGGGAAGAATGGAAAAGCAGTGCAGTAGTGGAGGGGTGGGGTGCAGCTGAACTCCCCAAATGTGAAACTTAGCCACCATGACTCTATCCTAAAATAAATGATAGACTCATTAGGAGCTCCTTTTTTGTCCTCACTACACCCAGGGCTGAGTAACAGGTGGAAGGGCATGTCTACAGGGAGAGTGCTGGAATCTGTCATTCCAACCACTGATCTTGGGCAGGAAGGGTGTTGGTTGTTGCTCATCACTTTATAAACTCCTATGAAGAGTTAGACTCTTCTTGGTTGGATCACTGCAGGTCCACACTGATAGGTGACTCCAACCTTCACCCTGCAATTTCTGCAGGTCCACAGGAGGGACAGCTGCCTGGATCTCCAGAGACCATTGCTAATGATGGTCCTGGGTGGAGGGGTGATGGACTCCTCTGAAGTAGCTATGATGACCTAGTTTTCTGTGGTGCCCAAGCTATGACTAATACCATCTCACACAACCTCTCTCTCTGTCTCGTCCCTGTGCTCTCTCTCAATCTCTTTCCCCTCATTTTACTATTTCTTTTTTACTTTATGGCTTAGTTTTATAAATGAATATTCATCACCAGTCATCCTTGGCAAAGCAAATGTAAGAGGTACATATTAAAATATGACTCTGAATTCCATTTCATTGCCACTTTTGAGACTACATTCAAACCCCCATTATTTTGTCACTTTACATTAGTTAGTTCCCTAGGGCAAGAAATTTTGTTTACTCCTGTTTTGCATTTTAATACATTTAAAAATTGTTTATGACATTTAACATTTCCAAAGTTTAAATTCATCTGGTTTATTGACTACAGCTGACAATAGAGGACAAAAGGGGTGCTCAGATCTTGTAGGGTGGGATGAAATGCATTTGTGTATATTTTTTTAGTTATATATGCCTGGATATTGACACTAATCCTGCTGCCTGAACCCAAGAGTCCAGAGTAAGGTTGGAGGTCATGGGTCAGCTCTGACAAGCTGTGTGACCTTAAAAGACTCAACCTCTCTGAGTGTTTTCTCACATTCAAGATGAACATACAAATAAATACGTATCCTGCCTCCTCCACAGCTCTGTGAGGCTGAAAAAAGATGCTAGAGGTAGATGTGCTTTATAACATCCTCCTCCAAAAAAATATGTTATTGCATATAATATGTAGGGATTCATTAGGAACTTCAAAAGTTGTCACATAAAGCCTTTAGCCAACTTAGAAACCATATAAGCAGTAACAAAAATAGGTGGCATATGCTTTAAGAGGCTATGTTTCATAGCTAACATTTTAAGTACGTTCTCATTTGGTTTTTCACTTCCCATAAAACACACACACACACACACACACACACACACACACACTTAAGAGCGTTTGCTTGGATGAGTGTCACTGCAGGTAAGCACAGCAAGTTGAGTGATGCTAATGCAACCAGGGGTTACAGCAGAATGAACAAGATTCGCAGAGGCTGTGCCAGGCAGAGAGACCTCTCCAGCCCGTGCTGCCTCCATGGAGTCTTGATAAACACCCTGCGTTCATTCACGGTCCAGGTGGCACATCAGGTTCCTGTTTCTCAAGCCTGAAGGTCAACAGTCATTGGCAGAGCAACTTTAAAGGAACAATTCCACAGGAATATTGCTGCTTCCATCACTTATATTAAAATGTATATAAAACCTCCAAAGAAAAGTGCTCCTTCTAAGCATTAATATCCATTGACAGACCACAGAAATATGCCTGGAATATAGTAAGATATGATTTACATGGGAAAAATTCTTTTAAAGAAAAAAAAAGCTGTGGCAATGTTAACCCAAACAGCTATTGATCTCTGGTACTTCTCTACACTTTGTGTGACAGGCTGGTACATGAAATGGTGACTAAGGACAGACAGACACCCTGGTTAAAGCAATTTATGCCCCTTAACCCCACCCTGGCCTGGAATATGAGGGGCCTCTGCTTTAAGCAAGTCCCAGGTAGGGGAATAATCCCTAGCAGAGCTGTCTCTGGAGTGCAAATGGTAGTCTGTTTTCCTGTGTCTGTCTGTCTGTCAATCTCTGCCTGTAGAGAGGGCTCCTGGCACAGATGATGCCCCCCACTTCTCTTTCTTACACCATGAAAGTGACTACCATCAAGGAGCCAGTGTTACTGGCTGACTGCCTCTGCTTCTCCATTCACAGAGTTTACTGAAATGTAGCTGGCAGGCCTGAGGCTGGCACCAGTGAGTGTTCTGGCACCTGGTCTGGATTTAGCCCTTCTTTCTCCTTTGTATCTTTTGCTCGTTTCCAAACCCCCAAAGTCTTTCTCTCCTAGCTCCTCTCCCATCCACAGTAAATGCTTCTATCATGCCCCGCCATGTGCAGCCCTCCTCTCTTCTGCCTCAACTCCAGAAGTGCACTTTGAGGTGTGAACTGCCCAGCTCCTGCACTCAGGGACTCATAGGCAGGGTCTGTAGCTGCAACCAGAGCCCCTCTGGGGTCAGCCCTCAGCCCTCCTCAAGCAAATAGTAGCCGAGCTGAGGACAACTGGGCAACTTCCTCCTCTGAACCACATCCCTTAATAAATCATTTTCGGAAAGACTAGTAAGATGCTTTCTGACAAGCTTATGAAAGGCTCTTGTTAGTATCAACATATTGCTGAGACCCACAGTGCCCTCACCAGCATCCAAGTCTGAAGATGCAACCTCCCCATCTCTACTGGGAGGTTCTTCATGCCTCTTTCTATGAAGCCTCCTCAGAGCTCTATTAACCTGTTAATAGAGCTCTATTAACCTGTATAATAGGTATTGTAACCTGTTAACCTTGGTTACACACACATACACGATGGTGGAAAGGGTATATGGGTCAATGACAAATACTAAATCTAAAGTTAGGGCATTTTATTTAGTACCATTACTTGAAGCATCCACTTGCCTTTCATTTTAAGACCAATCTGTGTGGATAAAATTTGTTTCATAACTCACGGAGGAAATGGGTTGCGGGGAGGTACGTGGAGGAGGATCAGGATCATTAAAGAAGCAAGCTGAGGAGAAAAGTGTGGCAAAGTCAAACATTGCCCCTACTGTTTGTGGAGTTTTCTTTGGAAATCCCATGGGCCATGGGGCTTTCACTAACTCTGCTTGACACAGTGCAGCAGGCAGTAGTATGAGAGCTAAAGATCTGAGTGTTGTCTTTAGAGATTTAGAGGTGGCCTTTGGAGTGTTCAGCCTAAATCCCTTATTAAAGCAGTTAGAGGCTCCGACAAGATTGTTTAATTCTGTAGGTTACTTAGTTATTGACACAACCCCCTCTGAGGGTCCCATTCTGGGTCCTCTGGAAATAGTATCATCTGCTCTCTGCTGTCCATGTTGGAGCCTCTTCACAGCTCATTAGCACTTTTGAGGGCAGAAAGGATAAAGGAGGGGCTGAGAGGGGCTGAAGCAGATAGAGCTCACTCTAGGAGCTTATTTCTAAAGGCTTTCCACTGCAGCCTCTCCCAGCCCTTTAGTTTTTGTGAATATTGTATGACCCCGTACTCTGTGGGCACAAGGCAGTCATGGGGCTTTTCTGATTAATGGTAATTGCTAATGAGACTCTTGAGTCACTTAACTAGATGCCCTGAGCCCTGAGCAGTAGTCATTTGGTGAACTGCTAGTGATGTAGTTGCAGAAAAGACTGAAGCTGGTACTGAAGCAATGTGAGTTGATTAGCTCTGTAAGGCATTTACCCAGCAACTTCAAAGTAACTTTGTGGAACTCCTTTAATCATGGTTCCCAAAGCTGCAGAGACTATTTGGAAGAAAATATAAAAATCTTTTTTAAAATGTGCATGGAGACCAGAGTTATTTGGATGACTATCTTGGGGTAAGGTTGAATACTTTTCTGACAAGTAACACTAAGAAAAAAAATTAACTGTCTGTGAAGGTATTTAACCCTTAGCAAAGTCATGTTGACTCAACCAGCTCTGTTCCCCAAAGGGAAAAGTTGACCTGTTCAGACATTAATGTCACATGGAAGGAGTAAATCTAGAAAATGGAAACCTGACCTCCCACAGGGGTCTGTGGCTCAGGGAGTAACAGGGGGAATGTCAGAACTGGGAGGTTAAATCTTATTTTACACTCAAAGAAACTGAGACCAGAAAGGGAAAGTGACATATATTAGTTTCCAATGGCTGCTATAATAAATTACCACAAACCTGAATGGCTTAAAACCCAAGAAATGTATTCTCTCATAGTGCAGGAGACTAGAAGTCCAAACTTAAGGTATCATCAAGGCCATTCTCCCTCCAAGGCTCCAGGGAAGTATCTGCCTTTTTGCCTCTTGCAGCTTCTGGTGGCTCTATGTGTTCTTCACCTTGTGGGTACATCATGCCAGTCTCTGTCTCTGTAGTCACATTGTCTTCTTCTCTTCTCTGTGTGTCTTCTCCTCGGTGTATTCTATCTTGTAAGAATACATGAGATTACACTTTAGGGCCTACCTAGATAACCCAAAATAAACTTCTCCTCTCAGGAGTCTTCATCATACCTTTAGTCATATAAAATAATATTCACTCTCACCATGTGAGGTAATAGTCACATGTTCCAGGCATTGGGTTATGAACATATGTTTTGGATAGCCACCATTCAACCCACCACAGAACTTTTGCAAAGTTGACCTATTTCCTGACAGAATTGAAACTAAACTTTAAGTCTCCTAGTGGCAGACATACTTTGCTGCACTGCCCTGGGCTGCCCTCAGATTAATCCAAACTAAATGGCTCTTACATGGGTACACTCTGAGGGAACAGACAATTTTGGTGGCCCCCTTTTAGTGCCTCATCTATCTGCTGTAGGCCATCAGTATAACCCCATGAGCTGTATCCCACACTCTACCATTTCCGCTTTACCGGTCCCACATTTTCTTAGCAAATTGGAGCATTTACATTATCATCCTCCCTTATTCCTCTACCTCCTCCATAAATCTTCTTCTTTTCCAAACTCTTTTAAAACTAATACAATTCACATGATTCATGCTCATCATATTTTAAAGCCAAATAATAACAAGATACATAGATAAAAGCATAGTGCTTTATACTTTGCCCTTGGTGCATATTTTATTTATTTATTTTTAAATTTTATTTTTTAATAAAAGCTTACATCCAATATCATTTTGTATCAATTTCATCTGTCTTGGTGCATATCTTAAAAATCTACCAAATCAACTTAGAGAGAAACAGTTGGTGCAAGGGGGAAACCTGGGCTCTGGTGGAGACATTCCGGAGTTCAATTCCAGACTGTGCCATTTGCTGATGTGTGACTTTGAAAAAACAACTTGGCCTCTCAAAGACTCTATTCCTCATAAATAAAAAGGAGAAAATAATGCCTACATTTTATGGTAGCTGTGAGGATTAAACAAACTCACAAAAGGAAATGTCTGCCACCAATGAAAGTGAGTAAACAGCAGTTATTGTCAATAGGGTCATTACAATCAAAGTGGCTCCTCAGAAGCTGGTGTCCACTCCCCACAATCACACCTGGTTGTCTTTCCTCTTCCATCTCTGCAAGCCTCAGTGCTTGCTGTTCCTTGGTATGCAAATTGCCCTTGGCCTTCCTTGAAGAGAATTTTGAATAGATCAACTTCTTGCCTGACATGAAAGTCAGATTTGTCCTTAATGCTAAATTTCAAAGAAAACACGAATCCTCCTTGGGTTTGAGCCTAGCAGTCCAATGGGAGAAGGGCTGGGTTTCAGGAAAACAGGGTGCTTATGTTGGGACAGGGGCTGAAGAGTTGGGTCCCCTGTCATTCATACAGGTAGGAGCCAACCATGCAGATCAGTCCCCTTGCCCACCCAGCCTGTAACTTGCCTCTCATGACTTATGCATGACTTCTTTTCATTGACAGCAGCTGAGTGAGCACACAGGCTCTGTGAGGGGCATCTGACCCAGAGAGGTAGATCTGAGGCCAAGTGATATCACTGACAGATTCAGTGGGGTGGGTGGAGGTAGGTGAGCAAAAATCTTATACTCCCTTGGAGATCGGATATTTTCTCTTTGCCCTTCCACCTCTCAGTTCATTCCACCTTGAGATATAGCTTCAGCCTGAGTGGGGTGGAGATGAGGAAGCAGGTAGATGCTTAATGGAGGTTGCAGCCCTAGAATCAAGGGAGGGAGAATGAGAAAGAGGCTCTGACCTTTTTGTGCCAAGAATGAATTCCTGGATCCCTCTGTCATCAGAGAATTTTAAAAAGTAGCAGGCTAGGCCATTAACCTGAGTTCCTTGTACTCCAACTTGAGTTGTTTCTATGCACACACACATATACACATACAAATGATAGTGATTCTGAAATGCCAACCTCTTTGGACCTTTAGAGATCTCTGAATTGCAATGCAAGGTCACAGGATTTAAAGCCTGGTGGATGGAGAAGCTGGACCCTGGCAGTGAGGAAGAAAGACTAGAGATGAACAAGATGCTTCTCCCCCACCCAATCTGTGACTGACTGCTCCAGTCTCAGGACAGAGGTAAGGGAGAAAGTAGGTCTAGGAAAGAAGAGTAACATTCTAGTTGGGGCTCTAGAGTATGGATTTTTGAGTCAGACAGATCTGGTTTTGATCCAATGCAGTCATGTCCTGAGCCTGCATTTCCTCACTTGTAAAATAATTGTTGTGAAGAAGAAATAAAATGTGTGCATAAAGTGCTTAGCATAGTACCTAGCACATAATAAATACTCCATAAATGGCAACCACCATTACTATTAAATGGAGCCCCTTAGAGATATTATCTGATGCTCAAGATGTGACCAAGGTTCTTTCGCTCAACTCATATGGAGACCAAACTTTTTCTATTCCAACAGGATGTTGAAGGCAAGAAAGGGAATGGTCAGCAGTAAAAGGACCTCTCATTGTAGTGACCAGAATTTTGAAGAATAATAGGTTGAAGCTAAGATAACCACAGTGAGACTCTAGTTCTAGGTTGTGGTCTAAAAGATGAGGCCCAAAAGGATGAAGTGACTTGCTCAAAGTCACAGATGTTGAGGGGCAGAATCCATTGCTCTATCTGTATCACCACACTGATGGGGGTGGGGCATTGGTTAAGGACACTGCTTTTTAACATGACCCATGGCAATGCTGGACATCTTCACAGGGGATCCTTGTGTTCAGGAACTTTACAGGGTATAAACCAGTGGGGCAATGGTGCGCATTAAAAAGGCAAATATTCCTTGTTTCTCTAGTACTGGTACAAATATAAAACAAAGACAAATTGAGGATCCAAGTGAGTCATCAAAGCCACAAAGCCATAACTCTGGACTTTAAATAACTGCATGGATCAAGTTCCCCTACAAATGCTACATTTCATGTTGACTGTGGGCCCAGGATAAAAGAGCCATCAGAATATGGATTTGAAATCAGCTTAATGTTTTTTAGCCAAAGAACAGCGTCCTTGTGGATAATTTAGAATTGTGGTCTAACTGGAGACATTAGTTTTCCTTGCAAGAAGCTGTATCTCAATCATTTCTTGTTTTCATTTAATGTATTTTTAATCACAAATCCATGATTAGTAGGGAGCTGTGTGCTGCAGCACTGGGAACTCTACACAGGAAAGAGTAGCCTATGGATAGGAAAAGGCCAGGCCTTCCAGGACAAAACCAGAGAGTGTTCTCTATAGAAGAGAAAGGCCATTGCAGATGGTGTTTGGAGAGAGGAGATGGAGTTTTCTTGGCATTAGAAAGGTCCCACAAAGATGGAACCAAACCCAGATTGATAATAGATTTTACAAAAGGCTGGCCAGCAAGTCTAACTATCTGCCCAGCTTTGCGGCCAGATACTATGGCCCCTCAGATTAAACTCCTACAACCTTCCCAAGGATATGCTGGGAAGTCTGTGGCAAGCATCCAGTCATAATCTTAGGCTCCCTTTCTATAAATAAGGGTGTATTGTGACTTACACTAAGGTAAACCAACGACACATCCTAAAGCTCTCTGACAATGGTTTTCTACTGTCTTAGTTATGCGTACAATAAGAAGACAACAACAACTGCAAAATAACGAGAAGGCTTGCTATATGCAGAAACTGTGTTAAGTGCTATGGATTTGATTCCCACTAGGAAGTAGTATGTTATTATTATTCCCCATTATACAGGAAAATCAAAGCAGAAAAAGATTAAAGAGCTTGCTCAATGTACATAGCTCTATGTGATGGAATCTTTTTAAATTAAATTTCTGTGCTTTTAAGAACTTACTTATATGTCATCCCTTAGTGTTTTCTTTTCACAACAAAAAGTAAGCCAAGTTTTTTGGCCACAGGACTAATGGTGAATGTATTATATTTCATTTAAAAATGTTGATCTGGAATTCTGTCTTATTCATCCTCATATGTATAAACATCAAACACACATGAGATACTTCAGGTGCTGGTGGACGACCATGGGATGTATGTTCTAGGTTTCTCTAAGTAGCCTGTGAAATCAAGTTCTGTGGTCTATAACAGTGACTTTGTTCCCTCCTTATGCTTCCTGGAATCACCTCCTAAATAAACTCCTGCAACCAATGCCTTATCTTAAGGCTATACTTCAGGGAGACCCAAATGAAGTCTACATATGTGATGTTTTATTAGCTAATATTTATTGAGCATTTACTAAGTGCCAAGTACTGTGCTAAGTAAATTTACCTGAGCTAATTACCTTTTTTTAAAACCTCAAAACAATGTCATTGGTCTATCTCCACATTACTCAGGAGGAAACTGAGGCACAGAGAGATTAAGTCACTTATGCAAGGACATGTCAAATAGGTGGTAGAGTTTAGCTGGTGCTTTTAACCTCTATATTACACTATCTCTCCCTCTCGATCACAGGATTGGTTGTCTGGAAGCTTCCAACTGTCTATATTCAGGCTCAATAAAAATTATGTTTTGCATAAAATACTTGAGGAAAACCTTTGCAAGAACTTTACCTAAATGCCTGGCTTAAAATTATCCTGCAGAAAAATAAATTGTGCTCCATGACCATTTTTTAAAAATGAGTTACATGATTTACAGATGAACTGGCCCTCTGAAACTAGCAGTCAACGCTAAATCTGGGGCATGTGATTGACTTGCTTCTCAATGTCAATAGGAACAAGTGCTCTGTTAGCATTGGGATAGCATTAAATAAGTCACTTTTTCTTTGAGAAAAAAATAAAAAAGGAATAAATCCTTTTATATTAAAGCCAAAATGTCTCTTAAGAGAACATGGCTCTTACCATGTCACACCTGTTCTCTAAGAGATCCATAGGCTTTCAAAATTTCCTTTATCACTAACAGTCATACTTATTAGTAAGTTTACTTTTTTAAAGCAAAGAGAAAAAATTTTAATGACCATTTTCTACTTAATTTAATTTAGCCTATACCTTTATATCTAGTAAACCTTTCCCTTAATGCCCTTGAAACATTTTCTCTTTCCAAAAACACCGTGGGAAAAACTGAATAAAGTAAGCATCTAGGTAGGAGGTGTGCTTATTGGAGGAAAGTGAAATGTTGATGAGGTTTGTTTCCAGTGTGCAAGCTGGAGAGATTCGGGTCAGGGTTTATATTGATATCAGACAGTGTCTGAACACTCATACAGGAGCTACGGAGGAAAGTTGCCTAAGTAAAACTCAGAGTTCAGGCTCATTCAGCAGTCCTGACATCTGGAAAAAGTCACACACAGCTGCGGAGGGCTCACAGTAGACACTGAAGTGGAGGGAGTTAAAGGAACTCCGTGAGGAAAATGTCTCACACATGAGTGATGTGCCTTCACCACCATTCCCAGTCCCCCATGGCACCTGCTCATCACAATGTCCCCAGGGGGTTGGCATGGAGGGCAACTGGGCAGGTGTGTGCACCATAAGCACATCCACCATATCTATGCCCTGCCAGGCATTCCCACAAGCAGGAGAGCGGATGGGCACGTTAAGGAGCTGTCTCAGTGAAGTCAAAGTGATATGTCTGTTTACGATAATTAAATAAATGCCAGTTGGACTCTTCTCAGAGTGCTTGCTTACTGAAGCAAGTGCCAGATACACAAGGCTCTCTGAGAATCTGAGAGAAATTGGATGCAGAAAGTAAATCTCCCAGACACTTAACACCTACACCTTGAAAATACTTGGCAGAGGAAATTTCCTTAGAACCAAGAATCTAAGCTTTTATCTGCAGTCTGGCTCAGTCCTGTGGAGTCTGGAACAATCATTTAACATTGGCTTCTTCATCTGTCAGGTCAGAGGGTGACACTGCTCTGTGCCTCCCTCTGAGGTGGCCTTGGTGTGGAGCAATGGGTCTTTACCATTGGCCTTATCTACATGCTGCCTCTTTTCAAAAGGGATTTGAGGCAATTTACAATGAATGATGGAATTACAAGATAAATATAATGGAAATAAAATGGAGAATGCAAGATTAATTGTATGCACCTAACCTAAAGTAAAATTGCATGGGTGTACTTTAAACATCTCTCAATGTACTGGAAAGATCATGGCCTTTGGGCTCAGATGTGGCTTTAAATTTTCTTCCAATATTTATAACCGTGTGACCTATGACAAGTTATTTAACAACTCTGAGCTTCATTTTCCTTGTCTGTAATAAGATGTACATGAAGTTGAGGAGAAGTAAATGCAACAAATACATGCAAAACCCTGAGACCAATGCCAGGCACATAGTAGACCCCTCATAAACACTGATTTCTTTTTTTTCCTCCCTCCTTCCCTTCTTCTTTCCCTTCCTTTTTCCTTTCATTTGTTTTCCATGTTAAATAAGGAAGTCTGCAGGAAACACCAATGACATTATTTGACTAGTAAATTATAGTGGAATCTCTGGGGATAAGAAAGAGTTTGAAATTATAAAAGGAAGAGACTCCAGACTCCTATCATTCAGAGAAGGAACAAATTTTCCCACTGGCGAATAACTCAATTAACTTATCCAAAGTCACCAGTTGAGTCTTTTAAATTCTTTGTATCTTATTTTTGTAGTCTGGGTGTGGAGTTAATGAGATGAATTCCTTTGAATACCTCAGATCTCCCAAAGGGATCTGGGAGGAGAAAGGGAGATGCAAGAGAACAAGGTCACTGTTATGAAGGGTCAGGGCACAGCACTAGACAGACGTGATGGTTCACAACAGCAGGATGGCTGAGCAATCCAGGGGGCACTGGAAACTGCCATTCTGGGACAGCAGATATTTTCACATTTTCCTCTGACCATTAGTAAATCAGTATGACAGGGATCCAAGATGGTGGCTGAGTAAGTGGAAGGTATACCTCCTCCCAGGACAAAACTGGAACTACAACTAAAATACAGAACAATCAACCTGAATAACCAACCAAAGACTAGCTGAGCAGAAGTCTTATAGCCAAGGATTTACAGAAGAAGCCACATGAGACTAGTAGAAAGGATGGATTCACAGAAAATACTAGTCCTGCTTCAATGGGCAGCAGCTGAAATCCTGGAGGGGTATCTCAGCTACAAAGGCTTCCCCTGAATCCCCATTGGGATTTCCAGCTCAGAGCACCAGAGCTAGGAAGAGGTAGCCACATAACATCTGCCTTTGAAAGTCAGCAGTGATTCTGTCCACCAAGGAGATATGAGTCTGCTAGAGACATAGATGCCTTTTTAAGGGTCCAATGCACAAAATCTCATTTGCAGCCACTCACTCTGGGATCCAGGGGTGGTAGGAAGGGCAGAGAGGACTAGAGTCATGTGAAGAGACACTGGGGTTTGTGGCTTTGGGGAGAGAACTGAAGAGACAGCCTCCAGGATCCCTGTGCTGAGTGCCTCTCCCACACTGCAGATGCCTTCTTTCTTGGATGGAGCACTCCCCTCCTTAAGGCATCAACCTCAGTGAATGAAATAGCCCTATCCTTTGAACTCCCTGTTGCCCTACCCCATGGAGCTCACAACCTGTTGAGGAGTAAGCTGCCTGGACAGAGGTGTAGAGGTCCAGGGGTACTCAGGGGAGTCAGTGACTGAGCTGTGTGACTCTGGGTCAGGGATCACTCCTCCCCTCTTTTCCCAAGCCTGATTCTTTGTGGCCCTAACATGCTGAGCTCAGGCTCCTGGTAGAATCTGGGACAGACTGAGTTGTGTGCCTCTAGGATGGGGGCCTTTTGTCCCTTGCAGACCTGACAGTGCAGAGTCCTTACTTCATATAGCCAAATTTTGGTTTCTTTGGGACTGATAATTTCTGCTGGCCTAACTTGATTTCCTAAAACTCCACACCACCACAAATGTCTTCAGGCACCTGGAAGGTGGCAGCTACACTTGGATAGAGAGGAACTTTTGCTGAGTGGCCTCAGATCTAGCACTGGCACCAAGATTGAACCTGTGTATATCTGGTGAACACCATTTGCCCCTACCTGCTAACCCACTGAGAACCTTTTTTGTGCAACTTGAGTACTACCAGAGGCTCGTTCAGTGATTGAGCCTAAGAGACAGCCAGAAGGCACAGGCAAGCAGAGTCAGATCTCAGGGTACATAGGGCCTTTTTGGCCTGCCCCTGGACTTGGTATTACTGGAAGCCAACCTTGGTGCAGAGCTTGGTCCTTTGTATGCTACACCCAGACCCAGCAGAGGCAGCCACAAACTGTGGATTGCTTTGTAGCTCCAAACAGGTTGCCCAGGTCCAGTCACAGGAAATATCTGACCCTGACTTCCACAAGAGTCCTTCCCAAGAGGCCCCAGAACCAACATATCCAGTGGCCAGCTTTAGACAACATCATAGCAGGTAGATATCAGATGTGTAAAGCCAGATATGTGCAAAGGTAGATATCAGATATCAGCTGACACCAGATCCTGCTGAGGCGAATTCTGCTTAGTGTGGACAGCACCTATACAGCAGTTCATACACGGTGGCTGAGGTTGATCCTCACAGCCTGAGAGTTGACCCCATGCATGAATGAGCCAAGAGCAATCAAGACTCAATTACAACAGGAGGGCTCACATAACCCACACAAAATACATTCTGAAGCACCCAGCTAGGTGATCAAGGAGATTGTGTGACTGGACTCACATAACCCACATAACCCACATAACCCACACAAAATACATTCTGAAGCACCCAGCTAGGTGATAAAGGAGGTTTGTGACTGGACAAATAGGATACCTACTACATAAGGCCACTTTACCAAGACTGGATAACATAAGAGATCTATCTAATATGTAAAGATAAGCACAAAAAGGCAGCTAAAATGGGGAGACAAAGAAACATACCCAAATGAAAGAACATGAGCTAAATGGAATGGAGGTGAGCAATTTACTAGATATAGAGTTCAAAAAAATGTTCATAAAGATGCTCAAAAAACTTAGTGAGAACTACAAAAAAAATTAGTGATACTTCAATAGCATGAAAAGGACATAAAAAGCATAAAAATAACCAGTCAGAAATGAAGAATATAATATCTGAAATGAAAAATACATTAGAAGGAATAAAAAGTAGGGTGGATGGAGCAAAGAATTAAATCAGCAATTTGAAAGACAAGGTAGCAGAAAAAACCCAATTAAAGAAACAAAAATTTAAAAAGAATTTTAAAAAATGAATATAGTTTGGGACAACATGAAGTAAAACAACATCCACATCCTAAGTGTATCAGAAGGAGAAAAGAGAGGTCAAGAAATTCAGAATCTATTCCTGACCTGGTGAAGAAAAAATCTCACAAATCCAGAAAGCACAGAGAGTCCTAAACAAGATGAGCCCAAAGAACCCCACACAAAAACACATCATAATTAAAATGGCAAAGGTTAAAGACAGTAAAATAATCTTAAAAGCAGCAAGAGAAAGACAGTTAGTTACCTACAAGGGAACTCCCATAAGACTGTAAGCTGGTTTCTCACAGAAATGTTTCAGGCTAGAATGGACTGGCATAAAATATTCAAAGTGATGAAAAGTAAGTACCTACAATTCAGACTACATTATCCAGCAAGTCTATCATTTAAAATTGAAGGAAAAATAGTGTTCAGACAAGAGGAAGAAGGGAGGTGGGCAGGAGGAGGACCATAGTTATAAAGACTAAAATGGCAATAAATAAATACCTATCAGTAATCACTTTAAATGTTAATTTCTTAAATGCTGTAATCAAACACAAATGGTAGCTGAATGGGTAAAAAAAAAACAAGACCCATATGTTTGCTCTCTACAACAGACCAACCTCAGAAGAATAGACACACACAGAGCCTAAAAGTAAAAAGGTAGAAAAATATTTTGTGAAAATTGAAAGCAAGAAAAAAAACTAGGATAGCAATGCTTATATCAGACAAAATAGATTTTAATACAAAGGCTGTAATAAAAGACAAAGAAGGACACTACATAATGATAAAGGGAACAATCCAACAAAAGGATATAACCCTTATAAACATTTATGCAACCAACATAGAAGTGCTTAAATATATAAATCAAATCTTGATGGACATAGTGAGAAAGAACAATAGAAATGCAGTCATAGTAGGGGATTTTAACACTGCATTGGCATCAATGGGTAGAGCTCCCAGACCAAAAAAAAAAAAAATCAACTAGGAAACAAGTGCCCTTAAATGACACACTAGACCAAACAGATTTAATTGATATCTTCAGAGCATTTCATCCCAAAGCAGCAGATCACAGATTAGGACATGAAACAAGTCTCAATAAATTTAAGAAGATTGAAATCATATCAAGCATCTTCTCTGACCACAATGCTTTGAAAGTAGAAATTAATCACAAGAAAAAAATGAATAACATGCAAAAATATGGAGGCTAAATAACATGTTACTAAACACTAAATGGGTTAACAACAAGATCAAGGCATAAATCAAAAGGTACATTGAAACACACGAAAATGAGAGAACAAAAACCCAAGACCTATTGGACACAGCAAAAGCAGTCCAATTTGCTAAGAAGCAAATTCATAGCATTACAGGCCTACCTCAAGAAACAACAAAAATCTCAAATAAACAGTCTAACTTTACACTTAACAGAACTAGAAAAAGAATAACAAAGATGAAAATGAGTAAAAGAAAGGAAATAATGAAATAAATGAGAGTCTAAAAATCAATGAAATCTAAAAATCAATAGTCTAAAAGATTAATGAAACAAAAAGCTGGTTCTTTGTAAAGGATAAATAAGATTGATAAACTTTTAACCAGACTCCTCAAGAAAAATCAGAAATAAGAGAGAAATAACAACTGACACCACAGAAATACAAAAAATTGAAAGAAAATATTAGAAATAACTATATGCTAACAAGTTGGATAATCTAAGCAAAAATGGATAACTTTCTAGAAACATATGATCTTCCATAATGAGTCAGGAAACATCAGAAAATCTAAGTAGACCTATTATAACTAATGAAATTGAAGCAGTAATCAAAAAACTCCCAACAGAAGTCCTGGACAGGATGGCTTCACAGGTGAATTTTACCAACTGCTTAAAGAGTAACTAACACCTATATCTCTTGAATTATTTCAAAAATTCAAGAAAACAAAGACTCCCAAGTTCATTTTATGCAGCCAACATTATCCTAATTCCAAAACCAGATAAAAGCACAACAAAGAATGAAAATTATAAGCCAATATCCTTGATGAACATAAATGTTAAAATCCTCAAAAAATATTAGCAAATTGATACAACAATACATTTAAAAAGTTACAAATGAACTTTTAATAATAAGATTAAATATAATCTCATTATGATTAAGTGGGATTTATTCCAGGCATACAAAATAAATATCCAGAAATTGGTTGCATTTTTATACACCACTAATGAATTATCAGAAAGGGAAACTGATAAAGCATTCCCATTTAAAATTGCGTCTAAAAGAATAAAATACCTCAAAATAAATTTAACCAAGTATGTAAAAGACCTGTACTCAGAAAATTATAAGAGACTGAAGAAGAAATTGAAGAAGACACAAATAAGTGAAAAGCATATATTGTGTTTATGGAAAGGAAAAATTAATGTAATTAAAATGTCCACACTACCCAAAGCAATCTATAGATTCAATACAATTCCTGTCAAGATAGCAATGGCATATTTCACAGAAGTAGAAAAACAATTTCAAAGATGTGTATGGAACTACAGAAGGTCTCAAATAGTTACAGCAATTTTAAGAAAGAAGAACAAATTTGGAGGAATTACACGACCTAATATCAAACTATACTATAAGGTCATGGTAATCAACCAGCATGGTACTGGCATAAAAACAGGCATATAGATCAATGGAACAGAACTGAGAGCCCAAAAATAAACTCATACATTTATGGTCAATTAATACTTGACAAAGGAGGCAAGAACATACAATGGGATAAAGATACTTTATTCAATAAATACTGTTGGAAAAATTGAACAGAAACATGCAAAAAAAAAAAAAAAGAAACTAGACCACCTTCTTACACCATGCATAAGAACAAGCTCAAAATGGATTAAAGACTTATGGATAAAACTTGAAACCTTAAAAATCATAGAAGAAAACATAGGATGTAAAATCTCGGACATTTCTCATGGCAATATTTTTTTCTGGTACATATCCTCAGGCAAGGGGGAAAAAAGAAAAAATAAACAAGTGTGACTACATCAAACTAAAAAGGTTTTGCATAGCAGAGGAAACCATCAGCAAAATGGGGTGTGAGGGGAAACCACTGAATGGGAGAACATAGTCACCAATACATCTGATAAGGGGTTATTACCTGAATTTTATGAAGAACTTATAAAACTCAACACCAAAAAATAAACAAACAAATTTTTAAAAATAGGCAAAGAATCTGAATAGACACTTCTCCAAAGAGGACATACAATGGCAAATAGACATATAAAAAGATGCTCAACCTCACTAATTATCAGAGAAATGCAAATTAAAACTTCAATGAAATATCACTTCACACCTGTCAGAATGGCTACTAGCAATAAATCAACAAACAAGTGTTGGTGATGTTGTGGGGGAAAGGGAATCCTCTTTCACTGTTGATGGGAATGCACACTGGTACAGCCACTGTATAAAACAGTATGACGTTTCCTCAAAAAATTAAAAATGGAACTGCCTTATCACCAAATGATTCCACTTCTGGGAATATATCTGAAGAAACCTGAAATACTGATTCAAAGGAATATATATACTCCTATGTTTATTACAACATTATTTACAATACACAAAATTTGAAAGCAACCCAAGTGCTCATCAGTAGATAAGTGGATAAAAAAGCTGTGGTACATTTACACAATGGAATACTACTTGGTTGTAAAAAGAAGGAAATCTTATCTTTTGTGACAGCACGGATGGGCCTGGAGATATTATGCTAAGTGAAATAAGCCAGTCAGAGAAAAACAAATACCATATGATTTCACTTGTATGTGGAATCTAATAAACAAAATGGAAATAAACTCATAGGTACAGAAAACAGACTGACAGCTGTCAGAGAGGAGGGAGTATGGGGGACTGGTTGAAAAAAGTGAAGCCATTAAGCAAAAAATAAAAAAAGTTTAAAAACCTCATAGTATGGTATTTGCAAGAGGGAAGAGGGTAGGGGAGGTAGAAGAAAGTAGAGGGGGTTAAATGATGGCAGAAAAATACTTGACTTTGGATGGTGAACACATAACACAATATACAAATGAGGTATTTATTACAGAATTGTACACTTGAAGCCTACATAATTTTATTAACCAATGTCACTCCAATAAATTCAGTAAAAGTTTTTTAAAAGTAAGTAAAAATGACAAATGCAATTCCCTCTTACTCTCTGAGGACACATGGGTACATTCAAGAAGGCAGGATGTGGTACCTGCAAAATGACTACCAGCAAGAATTCCAGGCAACTGGTTGGAGTAAGAAATAGGCAGCAGCAGGAAGCAGCCCACGTGGCCTCCTCTGTGAAGCCTGTCTTAATAATCTCTCTCCCAGGGAGAATCAGGCCCTCCTCATTCTGCCTAACTGATCCCTTATAGATTTCATCTGTGTCTCTATCAGATGATGAGTCTCCCAAGGGCTCTCTGTCCCCAGGCCTAGTATGCATGACTGGCACATAGTAGGTGCTTAGTAAATGTGAGTTACAAATGGAAGGCTCAGGACCAAGGCAAAGAGAACAAGGCAAAGAAGTGGGAGAACAAAGTGTGTTGTCAAGGCAGAGGCTTAAGAACATGAAGAGACAGAGCCTGTCACCCGAAGCCTGCTGTTAGCTAAAAACTCCCTATGAGGAAAACAGGTTACAAAGCCAGTGCTAGACAAGCAGTGAGACTTGGCCCCAAACCACTCAGATCCCTTCTGCCTAAAGACAGTGTTGGGTTTCTTAGCCCAAACTGGGTCTGCACTCATTGTTGAGGTCAATGATAGAAGAAAGTTGTGTAATAGCAAGTGTTGGACTTGGGTCATGCTACCTGTCATTATCATTATCAGATGTAAGACACACTTAGTCCACAGGTCCTGATGGTGATGCAGTGAAAGGAGAAAGGAATCTGGTAGTCCTGGCTTTCGTCTACTGTACAGTAGCTGCTCTAAATTTAACTGATTAAGAGTTATCATCTGAAGACTAGTTCTCTACATGCTGTTGAGAAATGTTTTAAGTTCCCCTTTTTGAGAGTCTGGAAACGTCACTCCCACAATGGTGCCAAAGATTGGCTTTTAAAAAACACTGGTTTGGCCCTGGCTGGTATGGCTTAATGGATTGAACGCCAGACTGTGAATCAAAGAGTCATTGGTTCGATTCCCAGTCAGGGCACATGCCTGGATTGTGGGCTAGGTCCCCAGTAGGGGGCTCTTCAGAAGCAACCACACATTGATGTTTCTCTCCCTCTCTTTCTCCTTCACTTCTCCTCTCTAAAAAATTAAATAAATAAAAAATATTTTTAAAAGATTACATGTTTAAAAAAATAAAGAAACATGGGTTTGGAGTTGATCTGATGGTACACACAAATAAATGAATGAGAGTACTTTGTGGCTTCGGGGATGGGCAATCAATCTTTCCCTTTCTGTATTTATAACCTGTTTTGTGGACTCAGACCTAAAGAGAACAAAAGAACATTTAAAAGCCTCTTTAGTTGTTAGAGGAAAGTTGATGCATATTTTTTTTTATTTTTATAGTATTTTCAGATTTTTTGTAAAAATGCACACGCAGTGAAGATTGTTGAGAGTCATTTCTCGGTTCTACTTGCATTCAGCTCTTGCTCTTGAGCAGCTTTCTTTGCTTTTACCATTTTGGCAAGTTCCTTATATCATTTCATGAGGTCCTCTTTTGTCCTTCCAGGCGCTGCCTCTGCTATTTCCCCCCATCTTTCAGGTGTTTCTACTGGGTACATTTTCAAAGCTCTTTCCAAAAGCTTCTGTTCTTCTGTTGTCCAAGGAATAACATCTTTGCATGGGCCTTCAAATGCTTCTGAAGGTGTTGCCTTGTCTGCTTGAGATGCCATTCCATATTATTTTTAAAATTCATCAGAGCACTTACTATGTTGTGGGTATGCTATTCTAATTACAAATATTAGTTCACTTAGATATCAAAATAACCTTTGTGACATATAGCAATTATCACTACTACTTTACAGATGAGGAATGAGGCACAGAGACGTTAGCACTCACACAGTAGTGAGTGATGGAGCCAGGATTGTGAGTGAACTAAGGAACCTGGACAGAGCTCCTCTTGTGTCTTCTTTTATGCCACCTGTCCAGGAGCCCTAAGTTTGGGTAAATTCACAAGCAGGTAAGCAGGCATCTATCTATCTGCCTGTCTCGGAGTCTCCCATCCAGAGCGTCCCTGCCTTCCCTGCTGAAAGGAAAGGGGAATCCTACAGACCCCACCAGATTCCTAGTGCTTACTCCAGGTAGCCCAGCTTTGGAAGGAAGGTTTTGTTCCACAGACACTGAGCTGAGAAGCCTAGGGGACAGCCCCCATGAGAATGAGGACAAAGACTATCTCAGCCATGGGCCCTAAGCTCCCAGGGAGCCTTGTAACTTAAAAACCTTTTACCTCCACTTCCCCTTAGTTTTCCATTACTTCTCAAATAATCCCCCTTCTCAGAACACAGAGGGTTTGGGGCCTGTGGATTTTCTTCCTCTTCTCCAAGCAAAAGGAAGAAGCTCCAGGGAGCCTGTTGATGTCAGTAAACAGGTCTGTGTGATTGGGAGCCTTTGCTATTAAACAGCTTTTTCTTTCCCCTCATAGAGATAAATGTTGATAACTCAATTATAATGAAAACATTGTAAAGTGCCAAGCACAGCATGTTTAGTTACAAATGCCAGGAATAATTGCTTCAGTCTTACTACTAAGAAAACAAGTTGTTGAGTCCAGGATAATTCTAGAAAGAAATTGGTATTCAGGGATTAATTGTTTAGAATGTAATGACTGGTACAACCCAAGCTAATGAGAACAGGAAATAGTTTCCAGTTTGAATTTTGGGAATGAAATGGGCTTCACTAGGCTGGCTAGTACAGAAAAAAAGAGAATAGAAAGGGGGTTATTTTCATTTTTTTTTACCTTAGTAATGATTGGGCAAAATTTAAGAAAGCATTCTGCAAGAACAACTTTTGAGAAGACTAATCAAAAGTCTGTGCAGACACATCAAACAACAACAACAACAACTACAACAGTCTTTTGATTGATCATTAAAAGCCCGGCTGAGCTCTTTCCAGAACTCCCAAGCTGGTTTGAGGGCAGGAAATAAGGGGTGAGTCATCACTCCTGGGGAAGAGGGAGCCACAGCTGGGCAAAAGTTTCCTGCCAATTCTGATTTGACTTCCAGCAGGTCATCTCTTCTTTCTGAACCTGTCCCCTCCTGCAAAACCTTAGATGGAGTATAGTACTTACCCTGCCAACCTTAATGGCTTATTGTAAGGATCAAATGAGAAAATATCTGGCAAAGTATTCTGTGATCTTTAAATCACAATGTGGGTAGAGAATATTATTTGGATAAATTACCCCCTTTCTCATTCTTCATTTGTTTGCTTAGCCCTGCCTTGTTCTAAAAGGGACAAGAGTGAGTCAACATGTCTATTTTTTCTAATTTCTTGCAGAGCTATGAACACTCTTTAGAATAACTCATGAAAGGCAGTGATTCGAGACCAAAAGAGACCCAGGATGATTTGTTGGGTCCACTAGACAGGAGCCTGCGGGCTCCAGAGGGCAGAGAGCCCTTGCCAGGTTTTTGAGTGATGAACTGCTATGGATAATGGGGAAGGAGAAAGCGAAAATGGAGTACCCATTCATTCATGCATCTATTTGTCAAGCTTCTGCTATGAGTGTATGTTTATTTGCCAAGGGCCTGCTATGGAGAGTGGCACTATTATATAAAGATTTTAAAAACCCTCAAAAGATACCTACTTAATGAGTACCTCATAGAAGAGGTCCCAAATTCTTCACAAGTTTCCCAATTTTGGACTTCCAGCCAAGATGGAGGCATAGGTAGATATACTTTCCCTCCTCACAAAACCAAAATAAGGACAACAACAAATTTAAAAACAAAAAGCAACCTGAACTAACAGAAAATCAAACTATATGGAAGTCCGACAACCAAGGAGTTAAAACAGAAATATTAATCCAGACCAGTAGGAGGGGCAGAAAGGGGCAGCCAGGGAAGAGAGGACTCGCAGAAAGATGGTGGTTGGAGGACAGGGTGAGGGAGCAGCTGGAGGAGTGGGCAGTCCCACATTTGCATGCAGATTAACCAGGAGGAACAACTGGGGAGTGAGACAGACTGCGCAACCCAGGGTTCCAGCATGGGGAAATAAAACCTCAAAACCTCTGACTGAAAAAAACCTGTGGAGGTTGAGGCAGCAGGAGAAACTCCCAGCCTCACAGGAGAGTTCATTGGAGGGACTCACAGGGTCCTAGAATGTACACAAACCCACCCACCTGGGTATCAGCACCAGAGAGGCCCATGTTCCTTGTGGGTAGTGAAAGAAGTGACTTTAAGCCAGCCCAGAGCTGAATAAGCAGTATTGTTTCTTCTCGAACCACTGCCATACATACAGCGCCACAATGCAGCCACATGGGTTGTTCACCCTGGTAAATACCTAAGGCTCACCCCTTACTATGTAATAGGCCTGCTGAGACATAAAAATGTGGCCCAAGTGAAAGAACAGATCAAAGCTCAAAAAATAGAACTAAGTGGTAAAGAAATAGCCAACCTATCAGATGTAGAGCTCAAAACACTGGTAATCAGGATGCTCACAGAAATGGTTGAATATAGTTGCAAAATAGAAGAAAAAGTAAAGGCTATGAAAAATGGAATAATGGAAAATGTACAGGGAACCAACAGTGAAGGGAAGGAAGCTGGGACTCAAATCAATGGTTTGGAGTAGAAGGAAAAGATAAACATTCAACCAGAACAGAATGAAGATACAAGAATTCAAAAAAATGAGGAGAGGCTTAGGAACTTCCAGTACAACTTTAAATATTCCAACATCCAAATCATAGAGGTGCCAGAAGAGAAGGAGAAAAGCAAGAAATTGAAAACTTACTTGAAAAAATAATGGAGAGTTTCCCTAATCTGGCAAAAGAAATAGACTTCCAGGAAGTCGAAGAAGCTCAGAGAGTCCCAAAGAAGTTGGACCCAAGGAAACACACACCTAAGTGAAACATAATTACATTAGTCAAGATTAAAGATAAGAAGACAATTTTAAAAGCAGCAAGAGAAAAGGAGGCAGTTACCTACAAAAGAGTTCCCATAAGACTTTCAGCTGCTTTCTCAAAAGAAACCTTGCAGGCAAGAAAGGCCTGGAAAGAAGTATTCGAAATCATGAAAGGCAAGGGCCTACATCCAAGATCACCCAGCAAAGCTTTCATTTAGAACAGAAGGGTAGATAAAGTGTTTCCCAGGTAATGTCAAGTTAAAGGAGTTCATCATCACCAAGCTCTCCTTTTTTGTTGTTTTCTTTTTTTTATTATAATTGTTATTCAAGTACAGTTTTCTGTCTTTTACTCCCATCCCAGTCCACCCCCCCAGTGCTCCCCACCTCCCTCCCATTTCCACCCCCCTTAGCTTTTGTCCATGTGTCCTTTATATTTGTTCCTATAATCCCTTCCTTTTTCCCCCTGAAATTCCCTCCCCTCTCCACTCTGGTTACTGTCATCCCATTTTCTATTTCAATGTCTTTGGTTATATTTTGCTTGCATGTTTTTTTTGTTGCTTAGGTTCCTGTTAAAGGTAAGATCATATGGTATTTGTCTTTTACCACCTGGCTTATTTCACTTAGCATAATGCTTTCCAGTTCCATCCATGCTGTTGCATAGGGTAGGAGCTCCTTCTTTCTTTCTGCCACATAGAATTCCATTGTGTATATGTACCATACTTTTTTGATCCACTCATTTACCGATGGGCACCTAGGTTGCTTCCAACACTTGGCTATTATAAATTGTGCTGCTATGAACATTGGGGTGCATAGGTTCTTTTGGGCTGGTGTTTCAGGTTCTTGGGATATAATCCTAGCAGTGGAATTGTTGGGTCAAAAGGCAGTTCCATTTTTAGTTTTCTGAGAAAATTCCATACTGTTTTCCATAGTGCTTGTACCAGTCTGCAATCCCACCAACAGTGAACTAGGATCCCCTTTTCTCTACAACCTCTCCAACACTTGTTGTTTTTTTGCTTTGTTTATGATGGCCATTCTTACCAGTGTAAAGTGGTATCTCATTGTGGTTTTAATTTGCATTTCTCTGATGGCTAGCGATATTGAGCATCTTTTCATGTGTCTCTGAATCCTCTGTATGTCCTCCTTGGAGAAATGCCTGTCCAAGTCCTTTGCCCATTTTTTAATTGGGTTGCTTATCTTCTTGGAGTATCTTCTAAGTTCTTTGTATATTTTGGAGATTAAACCCTTGTCTGAGGTATCATTGGCAAATATGTTTTCCCATATAGTTGGGTCTCTTTTTATTTTAATGCTGTTTTCTTTAGCTGTGCAGAAGCTTTTTATTTTAATGAGATCCCATTTGTTTATTCTTTCCTTTATATCCCTTGCTCTGGGGGACATATCAGTAAAAATGTTGCTGCGTGAGATATCTGAGATTT
>PVKM010008393.1:0-39069 GCA_004027735.1 Carollia perspicillata
CTTCTATGAACATTGGGGTGCATAGGTATTTTTGGATTGGTGTTTCTGAGTTCTTATGCTATAATCCTAGCAGTGGAATTGCCAGGTCAAAAGGCATGTCCATTTTTAGTTTTCTGAGAAAATTCCATACTGTTTTCCACTACAGAAATTTTTAAATATGCTTTAAACGAGCTTTCCAATATTTTTATGTCTCTTCATATACCCTGTAAGCCCTTTACATACAGGCCTGGATGACATAACCAGAACAGGTTTGAAGAGGCCTATTTGCCTATCATATGTTATACTGGGTTTTCTCCCAACTCTCATACTCTACGATGCCAAATCCTAAGGAAAAGATGTTCTTTAGCACATGAGGCCCAACTATGAATTGAGAGCAACATAATGTTGCTCTCAGCGGACAGATAGTGCAGTGTTTTGATAATCATATATAAAGCCTCTTAAATACCATAATCTCAAATTGTTTACCAATGTGAACAAGTTGACCAGAGGACACAAAGGTGGTAAAAACTAAAACCCTGTGGAACTATTGGTCACTTCTGGTGGGAATGTAAAATGATACAACCATTGTGGAAACAGTATAGAGGCTCCTCAATAAATTAAAGATAAAATTAGCATATGATCCAGCAAAACCACTTCTGGGTATCTACCCAAAAGAACTAAAAGCAGAAGCTGAAATGAATACTTGTACACTCATTTTCATGGCAGCATTATTCACAACAGCCAAAAGGTAGGAACAACCCAAAGGGTCAACAACAGATGACTAGGTAAATAAAATGTGGTGTATACATACAATGGACATTATTCAGCCTTAAAAAAGGAAGAAAATTCTGACAAATGTGACAACATGGATGGATCTTGAGGACATTATATAAACTGAAATAAGCCAGTCACAAAAAGACAAATACTGGGTTAAGTCCCCTTATAAGAGGTACTTAGAATAGTCAAATTCATGGAGGTAGAATGGTAACTGTCAGGGATTGGAGGCAGATTGGAGGGCAGTTAGTATTCAATGGACACAGAGTTTCAGTTTTATAAGACAAAAAATGTGTGGGTAGAAAGTGATAATGGTTGCACAACAGTGTGAATGTACTTAGTATCACTGAAGTGTACACTTAAAATTATTCACATGGTATATTTCATGCTAAGTATATTTCATACTTTACCACATGTTGGGGGAAAAGTCCTAAAACCTTGCTTTTGTGACCCATACACAGAAAAGAACACAAAATCTCGATACAATGGAGAATTACTTTTATTGCTATCAGACTTCAAAGACATAAAGGCCAGGCTGGGGTGAGGAGGGAAGCCTGGACAAGGAGAGAGCAATGGAGCTGAGCCTTATAGAAGATGAGAGAAATCTGGGACTCAATAAAAGTGGAGAATTTAATCTTCATGACATCTTGGAAGGATCAGTGTTAGATTTACTAGTTTTTCTCAGTTAGTGTTCTGTTCATTATTTCCATTTTACTACTCAGTAATTTTTTTTTGGGGGGTCCAGACTCACAAAAGGTGAGTAACAAAGATGCTAGTTCCTATGTATGGTTCCAGGAATGCTGGTGAGCAGTGGGATGGTAGCTGAGAAAGAACAGTTCTGTATACTCTTCATCTATAGACTCCAAAAGTTATCTCACCACACTTGCTTTTCTCAGTTTTCTCTTTTATAAATTTGTGCTTATATACAGTATATATATATATATATATATATATATATATATATATATATATATACATTTTACCCCTAAATACTGAATGTTGATTTTGTATCCTGCCATTTTTCCAAATTCATTTGTTAAATCCAGTAGTGTTATGGTGGAGTCTACTGGATTTTCTATGTATACTATCCTTTCATCTGCAAACCATGACAGCTTTTTTTAGTTCCTCCTTTCCAATTTGGATGACTTTTATTTCTTTTTCTGTCTTATCACTGTGGAAATAATTTTATATACTATATTCAGTAGAAATGGTTAAAATGGACAAGCTCCACTTGCACCTGGAGCTTGTACTTAAATAACAATTAGGAAATGTTTTTAAAAATTGAAAGGATTCTTTATAAACTATCCTCCTCCCTCAATTGACAACTTCCCTAAGATAGAGACTGCTTTTAAAAGTTTCCCATTTACCACTTAAACCAAAATAAATAATATTTGTATTTGGGGTTCTATGACACTTATTGTAAAATTTGTTATAGATTTAATATTAGCTTTCTCAGTGGAAAAAATCCCTTTATCTTAAAATTTTGTATTAGGATATACAAGACTACACTACAGTTACAAATAAAGCCCACAAATTTTACTTAACATAATAATGGTTAATTTATTTTTCACATCACAGTTGAATGCAGGTTGGCATTCTTCTTGTCCTTAGAGCTATGTTATCTAAAGGACATGGCCTCCAAGCTTAGAGAATGAGAAAAATGGAGGAGGCAAAAAAACTTTATCTGCCTCAACCTGAAAATGACACATAATGCTTTTGCTTCTATTTCAAGGGTCCAGAAAAAAATTTCAAAGAAGCTGGGGGTATAGAAAATACCATAGATATTCAGTGAACATCAACAATCTCTCCAGAGTATATATTTTTTATCATTTCAAATGTGTTAAAGTAAGGATGTAAATGTGGCTTGGAATTGAGGAAATATGTTATTTAGTATATGGTCTATACCAAAACCCTGTAACACAATAATTTTCAACCATTTTTATCTCATGGCAACATAAACAAATTACTAAAATTCTGTGGCACACCGAAAAATATACTATCGTTTTTGCCAATCTGACAGGACAAAATAGGTATCATTTTGATTCATTCACAGCAAAGGGCTGTTGCTCTGTTGGCTATTGTCCCTTTTTTATTTGACAATCTAAGGGAAAAAAGGTCAGTGTTCCTAACTAAATAAGTCAGGTATTAAATGTTTTAAAAATTCTTGTTGTGCACCAGTAGAAAACTGCTGCTTTAACTCAAAGAAAAGTTATGAATATTAGCTTCAATGTTCAATGGCATACAATGCAGCATACAGACCATGTATCACAGAAATATATAACTGAAATTTATATGACCTTATGAATCAATGGCAACCTAATACATTTAATAATGAAAAGCACGGGCTCAGAGGTAAAATGTCAACATAAAAAAGAAAGAAAGAAATTGAGCAAAATTCAGTTTTATATCTAAACTTAGAAACTTTAAAAAAATTTTTGGACATCATAAACAAATTAACAAACAAGGAGTGCTGGCAAGGTTGTTGAGAAAAGGGAACCCAATTATACTGTTGATGGAAATGTAGACTGCTGCAGCCACTGTGGAAAACAGTACAGAATTTGCTCAGAAAACTAGAATTGGAACTGCCTCCTGACCCTGCAGTTCCACTACTGGGATTATACTCTAAGAACCCTGAAAGACCAATTCAAAAGAACCTTTGCACCCCAACGTTCATAGCAGAACAATTTACAATATCCAAGTGTGGGAAGCAATCTAAGTGCTCATCAGTAAATGAGTAGATTAAAAAATGATGGCATACTTACACAATGGAATACTACACAGCAGAAAGAAAGAAGGAGCTCCTACCCTTTGTGACAGAATGGATCTGGAGAGCCTTATGCTAAGTGAAATAAGCCAGGCAGTGAAAGACAAATACCATATGTTCTCACCTATAAGTGGAACCTAATCAACAAAACAAATAAGCAAGAAAATAGAACCAGGGATTTTGAAATAAAGAGCAAATTGTCAGTAACCAGAGGGGAGAGGAGAGGAGTAATGCAGGAAAGAAAGGGAAGAGTTGTCAAGGAACATTTATGAAAGACCCATGAACAAAGAGAAAGGAAGGTAGGATTAAGGGTGGGAGGTAAGGGTGGGTGGGGTAAAGGAGAGTGATGGGGGGGGAATGGAGACAACTGTACTTCAGCAACAATAAAAAATAAGAAATAAAAAGGAAATTATAAATAGAAAAAAGTAAAATAAAAGTTACCAAAAAAATTGGACATATTTTATATTGTTCTAGTGTTTTCAACTGTCATGAAGCTCATAAGCTGATAAACTCATGCTCAGCACAATTGTAAAACTGGACTTTCTCAAGGACCTTGTGTGTTTGCAGTGAAATATCTGCCTTTAGCAAGCAAAATTTTCTTCTTTGCATACGTTCAGAGCCATGCATGAATTATTTCTAAAATCATGTCATTTTGTCAAGCACGCTATTATAATGAAGTCCCTTTCTAGGAGCTTGCCTTATAAAGTGAACATAGAATGACCTCACACTAATGGAATTTTAGTTGATTTAAGAGGCAACCAATCCATGTTTCTCTCACACATTGATGTTTCTTTGCATTTCTTTCTCCCTCCGCTCTCTCTAAAAGTAAATAAATAAAATATTTTTTAAAGAACAAAATGTAGAAATTTGACTAGAAATTGTCATGTGGTTGTTTGAACAGGAATGAATGTGGTTAGCCATAAGAAGCATCCTAAGTCACCAACTGCTCTCTTCGTTTGTGACCTTTCTATGCACTGCTCTGTGAAGGCCTGAGTCACCACCTGGGCAACTCTCAGAGAACTCCGTGTAGACACTGAAAACAGATAACACATTTTTATAAGTCAGTCAATCAATGTCAGTTGTAGCTTAGGGCATGTCAAGGCTGCAGGAACAGTATAAAATTATTCAGGGTGTGAACCAGGTACCAAACAATAGAAAGAGAAGTCATGTGTTTTTATATTAGTGATTCATTAGAAAAATACACACTTTATTTATCCTGGGGTCATGCCAGCTTGTGGGTAGTATGTGGGTGTGTGAGGCCCTTTTGTAGTAAAAACCAACATGAAGGGTAAGCATGTAGGAATTACCTTCTTCCTTTGACCAAATAAGGTAGTAAGGTACCTGCCTACAAGAAAGTCAGTCCAGCATGCTTCTTTGCTTTACCTTTCTCTTTAACAGAGGTCACAAACATGAAAAAAAAAAAACTTTCCTAGATTCACAGTGTCATGGCCTCTAAGATCCATGAACAAATATTCCCACACTCATGGAGTTAAAGGGAAAGAGAACATTTGGCACAAACTCTTGTGTAGGTAGCATCAAGGCCCCTGGAGAAGCTGCATGAAATAAGAAAAGGAGGCCAGTCATCAGAGACAATGTCTGCATTGTCTTTTAAAAAGGAATTTTATGCCCACTGTCTTCTGGGTTCCTCTCAAGAGCCCTGTAAACACAAGATAATACAAAAAATATAAAGGACTACATCATGATCAAGCAGCTAGTGGAGTCAAGAACTTGTAGCCACGTCTTCACACTCCAAAGCCATTATATCATACTGAGTCTCTGTGCTCAGATTTCCTTGCTGTATCACAAAATTGAATGCCTCCAAGATCCAGGTAGGGAGAGTATCTGAGGGAGGGCAACCAGAAGCTAGTTAGGATGTCCCATGTTGGGTAAAGGAGAAGAGGGTGGGACTGGAGAAAACCTATCAGGTTCCCACATTCACTCACCTTCCTTGAATTCTCAACTTGTGCAATATAGACAGTGTTGCTTGATCTTCTGGCTTCCAGGAGAGCTAGCTACCCAAAACTATGAAAAGTTTTTATTTTATTTTATTTTTTTAGTGTGTTGGCAACAAATTTGACTTGTGTGTTTATTTACTGTTGTTCAAGTACAGTTGTCTGCATTTCCCCCCCACTTCCCCCCACTCAGGCTATCCCCACCTCCCTCCCCTGATTCCACCCACCCTTGTTTTTTTCCACGTGTCCTTTATAGCTGTTCTTCAAAATCCTTCCCCCCTTTTCCCCCATTATCCCCTCCCACCTCTCCTCTGGTTACTGTCAGGTTGTTCTTAATTTCAATGTCTCTGGTTATATTTTTCTTGCTTTTTTGTTTTGATGATTAGGTTCCCCTTAAACGTGAGGTCATATGGTATTTGTCTTTCACCATGTGCCTTATTTCACTTGGCATAACGCTCTCCAGTTCCATCCATGCTGTCACAAAGGGTAGGAGCTCCTTCTTTCTCTCTGCTGCATAGTATTACATCATGTAAACGTACCATAGTTTTTAGACCCATTCATTTACTGATGGGCACTTAGGTTGCTTCCAGCAGTTGGCTATCGTAAATTGTGCTGCTTTGAACTTTGGGATGCATAGGTTCTTATCCATTGATGTTTCAGGGTTCTTAGGATATAATCGGAGGGATATCTTGGACAAGAGTTTGATCTCCAAAATACATAAATAATTCACATGACTCCACTCCAGGAAGACAAAAAGCCCAATTAAAAAAAATGGGTGAAAGACCTGAACAGACCCTTCTCCAAGGAGGACGTACAGAGGGGCCAGAGACATATGAAAAGATGTTCAGCATCACTAGCCATCAGAGAGATGCAAATTAAAACCACAATGAGATGCCATTTCACACCAGTGAGAATGGCCATCATAAACAAATCAACAAACAAGTGTTGGAGAGGATGTGGAGAAAAGGGAACCCTAGTGCACTGTTGGTGGGAATGCAGACTGGTGCAGCCATTGTGGAAAACAGTGTGGCATTTCCTCAGAAAACTAAAAATAGAACTGTGTTTTGACCTGGTAATTCCACTGCTGGGGTTAAATCATACACCTGTGAACTGAATTTGGCTTATAGATTGTGACCACTGCCTTGGAGCATCTCTGGGCAGAGGATGAATAGAAGGCAAACAAGGGGACAAGAAACCCCAAAGGAAATAGCAAAGCATACACATGTCCTTGAAAAGATAAAGGTCTGAAATAAGGTTGAAACAAAGAAGAGGATCAAAATGGAAATACTTCTCCCTTGTTTTGTGCCAGCAGAAGAAGAACCTCGGGGAACAGTTGTGGTTCTCTCATAGGGGAGAGCCTACACTTGGCTCAGCTAATGAAAACAAGTTGCTAAAGATGAAAGAAGATAAATTGAGAAGAAATTGCTGAGTAAGACTGTATAAATAGCTTTAAGAATTTTGTACCCTTAGGAAGCCAATAAAAAAATACAAAGAGAAGATGAAGAGACAGTATAATAATGATAAAAATCCTAACTATCCATTAAACACTTGCTACATTTTGAGCACTGATGAGGTACTTAGCATTGTTATGTTTGTACTAGAATAAGAAAACAGTCACCAGTTGAAAGTAACTTTCCTGACATAGCCCATGGAAGTCATGGCACCCACTGAAGTCTAACCCTAATCTCATGCTTTTAGATACTTTGCTATTATGCATTCTGATCTAATAGACCACAGGTGGCAAACACGAGGCCCTCAGACTGAATGTGGCCCTTCACCTTGTTTTATCCTGCCTGGCACCTTGTTTCTACGCGGTGGCAGCACTGAACTTTCGCTTAACTGTTAAGGAGTAGTTATATTTATACATTCCTGAAATTACATTCGGCACTTGGAAGATAATCACAAGGCTGATGTGGCCCCCAATGAAAATGAGTTTGACACCCCTGTAGTAGATCATTCCCATGGTCTTGGAAATGGAGCATTCCCAAGACAGTGTATGAGGACATCAGACAGACACACAGATTTACCAAAAGCCTCCTCCTCCAGTGAATCCCAACATTCCTGGTGGGATTCTTGTCTAGGTTTGATCTTTTAATATAATCTGGACAAAAACATAGTGATATAGATTTTTATCAACCTCTAATCACCCATTACTTCACCATAAAACTCACTAAATCATGTCTCTTAAGTTCCAGGAAATTGGAGAGATAAGATTTACACAAAGAATCACAAGCAAACAATAGAATCACCACTTTCAGGTCCATCAAGATGAATGAAGAATTAGCATTTAAGCCAAAGGTTCCAGGCCTGATTTTATACAGTGAGAGTTTTAGCAAATAATTTCTCATTTGGACTTCTCAAAAGATAGTAAATTCCAGGAAATAAACTTCAGATGGGCAACTTCTGCACTGATCTTATAAGCTGGTTAAACAGAGGGATCCTAGTGAGCAGAAGTTAACAAGTGTGAAAATTTTCAGTATTCTTTACTCACGTCTGTCAGTCTGAAGACAAGGCCTCTTGTTTCCCCACTTTTCTAGACTGCCAGTGCAATTTTCGATGCAACGTATTTTCAGTGAAGTGAGGCTAACATGCTCTGCCCTCTTCATCAGTCTCCATGAGCCTTATTTCAGATGGAGTGTACTAAACTAGAGGGCAAGAGGAAATTTTCAAGGAAATGTAATGTTCTAAAAAGGCTCTTCTTCAAGTTTCATAATCACAAACTAAGAGGAACATATGCGTAAGGCTTCTTTGATATTTCAGTAGACAGGAACAGGCCTGAGCATGCTGACATAAGCAGATGCACTATATCAAATTTGTAGTTGTAAATTAATAATTCACAATGATTTGTCTAGCTTAATTTATATGACTGCCCTCAGAAATTTATTTACATGCATGTTAGACTAGTTATCTTAAAATATATACTGGTTGGTAAACAGTACAATGAAAGAACGTAAAACAATAAATTAAAAGAACAAAGTTTCTCCTTCATGTAAAGGAGAAAGCCCTTGTCCTGGTGAATTCTGATGTCCGATCATGTGATTGCAGAAAAATCAATGCATCTCTAGGAGCTTTCACTTCCTTGATGTGAATTCAGTAAGAATAATGACACCTCAAATTCATAATTTGAATAAGCAATCTTCCCTATCATTTACTGGTATATTCTAAGATATTGTTCTTTATTGACTGGAGGTCTGGAGTAGGAACCACAGATTCCAGGGTTTCCATCCAGCAAGAGCCACTCTGCCTCCATGTTAGGAAACCCCATGCTTGCAGCCACACATGAGAAGAATGATTGACCTTCTCTGACAGGAGGCACAATGCTTGTCCAGGACAATGTCAACCCTAAGGAGCCTTCCTCACCAATGCCAACCTGAGTGATCAACCTGGTTATTTATAACAATAAGAACATGCAAGTGTGAATTTTTTTAAATGAGGTACTTATTACATGGTAAACTTTGAAGAAAAATCTCCACACTATCTACTGTGTGTGAGTCTGGTATGTATGTGGTATGTTTGTATGTATGGCATATAGTCTGTGTGCAGTATGAGGCATGTGAGTGTGGTGAGATATATGTGAGATATGTGTATGGTGTGCATGTGGTATGTGCAGAGGAGGGTGGTATGTGTGCATTGTGTGTGATGCATGTGTTGTGTTCAGGGGGTTAGGTATGCGTTGTGTGTAGCATGTGGTATATGTGTGGCATGTACTATGTGTGGTGTGTGTGTGGTATATCTGTGGTGTGTTTGTGGTGTGTGTGTGAGAAGTATGTGGGTATTTTATCAAGTTGTCAGCATGTCAATGATCACACATCCTTTTTCAGTCAGAACTCAATAAATGGTGAAAGCTGAAAGAGCAGTGGGGAAAAGTAATAAAATTGGAAATCAATACATACTAGCAAACAAGGCTTGATTCACTAATGAAAAGTGTCTCTAAACATTATCTTCTTGAAAACATAAATAACTCAAGCTGATAGTGAAATAATCAGGAACACCAAAGTAGGTCTTTTTTGATAGTATATAATTTCCTGAATTCTTTTTTAAGTTTTAGTGATGATTTATATAGTACATAACATTCTGAAAAGTGCTGTAATAGGTTCTACTGATTCAACCTACCTACTCTTCTAAATTCAGAGATCCCTATAGGAGATTTATTTTCTTTCTGTTAAAAATCTAACTAAATAAGTGATTGATATTGTGTGTTGCTGTACAGATATGGTTTATAGTTGTTTGCTGTCCTAGATGCAGGATATAGAAACACATTTGAGTTACATGATGAAAAGGGGGTTCTATTGAGGCTGTATATACACTGAAAGTGTGATGCAACAGACATCAGGAGCCAAAGCCAGATGTTCCTCTCTCCCACATTCTCTAATGTGGCTTTGCAGCGGGCTCTCTCTCTCTCTCGTGTTCACCAAATGCATCCCTGTCACACAAGAGACTATCTTCTGCCTGGCCTGGGCACAGAATATCTTCAAAGACAAGTTTACTGCATTTCCCAACATCCAGCAGGTAAACTGTTAATTTCCAATTATTTATTTAACACTATGCAGGTAATTTAAAAAATGCTTTATCCTAATAGGATTGTGAAGGTAGAACTTGTTTCTTTATTGGCTAATGTTCTTGGACAGTAATACTGAACCATCTCTGATCTCCCAGAAAGAGCAAAATAACATGACTCTCCCCAGATAATTAATCAACTAAGACTGTCTTCACAGTAAGCATAATACTACTTTGATGTATTATCAGTGGCCCCATCTACAATAATTAAACTAGAGATAAATGTTATGAGTTATATCATCCCTGTGCTAAGATGGCAGTGACTTGTGGTTTTCCTCTGTTTCCCATTTTTCAGACCCTGGATTGAAGGCTCTCAATTGTATGTAGTGGGCACAGGTATACAATGACAGAGACCTCAGTCATAAGAACTCACCTCCAAGCAGAGCTGAGCTTCAAAATACCCATTTCTACCTGGACTGGCTTGAAAATCCTTTAAATTTAAAATCAACTCATCTCAGATGTCTCTAAGTGGTGTTTTGGATCTTTGACATTCCCACAGAGGAGGCTCGAGACTGATTCCCTCTGTTTACATGTCTCTGATGTGGAATAGCTGTGCCTTGCAGGATGCTGCTTGTAAATCTTCTGTGTGATAAGCCAGTATTGGCAGGTGTTTGCAGGACTTGTCTTCACAGTGTTTTATGGCCATCTGCTTATCTATGAACTGCTTTGGCTGAGGTCCTCTTGCTCCCAGACTGTCCTCATTGTTGTTCCTGCCATATCTGTGGGAAGAGCCTGCACCACCAGACAAAATTAGTCACCATAGCCTCTCCACCCCCATCTCCATGTAGGTCCTTCAGATGCTTGAAGCTATTGTACATGGATGTGCTCAAGGTGACTTGCCAGGACTGTGTTTCTTAGCACTGATGTTCTACATTCTGGAATCCCTCACCCCAATGCTGTTTATTGTACAGCTGGAGAACATTCCTTTCATGAAATCAAAGACTCCAACAGCATGGAGGGCAGTGAGTAACAGCCCAAGCTCCAGAAACTACTAAGCTCAGAAGGAAAGAACCATAACAGAAACCAAAAAGACATCTGAACAAGAAAAAAAAGTTGTCATTCATTTTCTCTATTGGACCAAGAGGTCTCAAACTCTGCTGAATATGAAGTCTAATTTCAATACCTTTATAGACTCAGTGCCTTCAAAAAGCTTAGGAAGTCCATCTTACTGTGACAATTCCATTTCTTCCTCTGATAAAGGTAAATGAATCCCAAACTGGACAATAATTGCTTAAGGTTTCATGTGCACCTCTAGAGCCATTAGTGGCCAACCTGCTCAGTACCAGTACAAAGAGACTGCAAACTGGCATGCCTTAGAGAAGGTCCATGAACAGCACAGAAGGACAGGCAATGGGATAACATCAGTGTGACAGACAGGAAGTGCTCCAGGAGTTCAGAGGGGAGCAGGCTTTTCCCGGTAATAAAAAAGTAATCTTTGATTTGAACCTTGATAGGTGAGAATGTTGATGAAATCACAGAGATGAAGGCAACATTTCAGGTGAAAGAAACAGCGTGTGGGAGGAGCAGGGTGTGCATACTCAAGCCAGCTTCAGTCTGCCACACAGTAAGTGCTAAGTGCTGCATTGTTGAATGGGGAAGTCAATACCTGCAGAGCAAGTGCTGTGCTGTTGTCAGAGGTATCAGCTTCACCCACTCCAGCCAGGGAAAGGGAAAGGCACACACACACACAAAAAAGGAAAATTGGGTTTGGGAGCACCTTTCTCCTGTGCACTGCTGAGCAGATGTTTGGTGTTTTCTGGGAGGAAGGCACTGCTGTGCTCTTGGCAGGAGAATGTTCAGGAGTCACCCTAGGCCATGTGGCAATAGGGTTGCAACACTGAACCATTTGTTCTAAACACTAAGAGCCCTGAAGATACAGCCTCACCATCTAATTACTGGGATAAATGGGAAAGACAATTACTGTTTACTTGGCCCTCATTAAATTAAATTCACAACTGCCACATGCACAACGTTGTCCATGTATAACCATGGGGAAGGGGTAGAAAGGAGCCAAAAAGTAGGTTACTATAGTAATTTTCCTCACTGACTCATTCCTTAAAAGGGCTGTAAAGCTGATACACACTTCCCAGTCACTACAAAATCAGATGCAGCTACCACTGGTGTCTTGGATATTCCCTAGCTCAAGAGGTTTCATCATTATCATGATACAAAACATGAGATGAGATAAATTAGAAAGTATTAAAATTAGAAGAGACCATAAAGGTGATATAAGGTAAGTGTTCTGAACGTTCTGGATGTTTGAGATGCATTCACAAAGGCCTAGTATCAAGAAAACATCTATTGGGAACCAGTAAGGGATCTAATCTCACTGTTTAGCTGAAAGACTGAGGTCAGAGAATGTTTTTCTGTCCATAAAACTGTTTTGTGGGGAATTTGAACTGGAATCCATGCTTCCTGATTCCTACATTTTCCTCTTCACATCCATTGCTTTTCTCCCCCGACACACATGTGGACAGACTGACTTCCGCCACTGGGGTTGACCACTGAAAATGAAGCTTGTGATCTATAAGCACAGGGATCTTGGACCTGAAGATGAGATCCCATGTTTATCCCTTGTGAGGCAGTGGCTTTCATGCTACATAATTAGCTCTACCTAGATATTACTGCCTTTGTTGCCCAGTACTAAGTTTTTCAGGGCAAACATGAGGGAGCCTGACCTGTGTGATGCCTTGAACACTGTGTGGTGCTGGTTCCCAAAGCATGCACCAGAGATTTTAAGAAAACGTGGCTGAAGGCAGAACCTGCCCTTAACTCACCCTCATGCTAACATAAAATGAGGCAAGAAAGCCACTGTAGAAATAGTCCTGGAAGAACACACCTCATCTTTCATAGAGGAGCTGAATCAAAGTGAAGAGTAAGGGTAAAAAAAATAAAGCTGCAGCTTCTGAGCCAGCAATAATGACCAAGAGAGTGATATGTCCTGGGGTCTCCCAAGATGTTTGTCTTGGGAGGAAAAGGCAGGTATCCTGCAGATCCACTCTCTGTTCCAACAACTACCTTTATTGTGGATGCTGCCATATCCATTCACACCAAACGTCAATTCGGTGCTGAGGGGGAACATCAGTTGCCAAAAGAAAGAACAGAGCCTTTGGGAATCTGTGTACAAGACTGGTGTGGTCCATGAAATCCTGTGCGATGGTCAATCACTGCCTATTTGTAAAATATCTGGGACATCCCCACTCCACCACCCGTGATTAGTGTACAGCTAGCTCAGCAGTGATCATCCCAGGGATTGCCTGGAAATTACCTGAGGAGACTTTGAAAAATGGCATGATTTGGACCTCACCTCAAGACATGGTGGTTTCATGGTGGTTTCATCAGTATCCTTCAAACTTTGATTTTAATATGTAGCTAAGTGTGAGAACCACTGGGCTAGATGGAGACATAGAGCAAGGACAATGTCACCTGAAGATCCCTCAGAGGGTGGCAGTGGTGACATTTCTCCTGGCTGCATCAAAATACTCCCTTCTCAGTTCATTCCCAATGAAGTATCTGTTTAGGTTCATATAATAATAAAAATAAATAACAATTAATAAATCACTACTACTTGAATAGCTTCCATTTCTTGAATTTTCACATGTGCCAGATAATAAGCTAATTATTTTACATATTGTTTGTTCATTCAAGTCTCACAGTTACTCAGTGAAATAGGCCTTATTATCTCCATGTTATGAAATGAGTAGAATGAGGCTTACAGTTAGGGCTAGTGGGGTAGGCATTAGCTCAAACTTTTCTAAAAGGCTGCTTATCAACCCTGCACCCAGGAAGCAGGGCCTCCCCAGTCTATTGGTTATTTCAAATCTTTTTCCCTAGAAGGGAATGTAAGAGAGAAACTCAAATAAAAGAAATACCAGCCAACCAAGCCTGTCAGTGGAGTAACAGTGGGAAAGGTTAATGAGGCAAAGTATGAGTAAAAGAATCAATATAAAAAGCAATCCTACCTTTTCTCAACTAAATATGGAAACTTCTGTAAGGTCCTCAAGTATTTTCATAGAGAAGTTCTACCCATCCTGACTTGAGGCTCTTATATCTAACCCTAGTTATACCCTCCAGCCCCTCAGAGAGCAAGTTCATGATTGGAACTCTCTCTGACCACAGATACCTTTCACTTTGCCCTCCTCTCATTCACCTGCCTCTCATCCTTATTTCTCATCACAATTTATGGCTACCCTCCTACCCTGGAAACAGATATGTTTTTTACAGAGGTCTTTGCCAGGCCCTAGAATTCCTTTTCCAGCCAATAACCAGCTATGAGCAGCAATCTTCCTTGGGTAGTACCTGTTTTCCATATTTTCTAACACTTGTGAACCTTATGGGAGCTGTGCCCTGCTGGACTCCAAGTTTAACAGCCTCGGACTGATGAGGCAACTCAGGCCCTGCAGGGGCTCAGCCACTGCTTACCCTTCATCATCCCCTTCCCTTAGATTTATTCAGTCCAGGGGAGCACTTGCCCTGTTCCTCCTCATCCCCCCTCACATCTCTGCTCTTTCATCCACTTCTGCATTCACTTTAAGACTCCTGTGAGTCCTTATTATTACTCATATGAGGCTACCACCCCCACCACAAAATGACAATTATTTTCTTCTCCATCTGGCCCCTCAGTCTGCTAGAAACATGCTCAGGTGTGAGCATCATCAAGTACTTTATTCTACCTGATAATCTTCCAACATAACTAAGGTCCTAAAATTTTGGTGTTCAGAAGGACCACCTGAAAACATATCAAAAATGCAGATTCTGGTCTTATTATCCTGTAATGTCTGACTCAAAGCATCTGTGGTGGGAGAGGGAACCTTTTGATGAATATTCTGGATGATTCTGATGTGATTGACTTAAAGTCCACACTTTGAGAAATCATTTTCTAAGGTCACTGTCCCAAAAGGCTGCCATCTTTTTCTAAAGAGAAACCCATCCTGGCAGTCTGTTCTTCTCCCACCCACCTCTTTCCTCATCATCCCTGCAATGGCACATGTGCCCCACTTCCTCTCTACTGACGTTAATCTCAGATAATAATGCAACAATTCATGCTTACCAAATCAATGGCTTGGTGTTCAGATCTCATTCTTCTTGCTCTGTCTCTGGAATTTGCATGGCTCCTTAACCATTTATCCACTTTTGAAACTTCCAAATTCCTTATCTTTGTGAGTGAGTGTGTTAAAATATGTAAAACATAAAATTTACCCTTTGACATTTTAGGTGTACAATTCAGTGACATGTAAGTACATTCATAATATTCAGTTATCTTATCCTTAATGACAACATACTGTTCAAATTATCTTTTTATATCTTAAATACTTATCTAAAAAGTATTTCTTACAGTCTTGTCATTCTCCTGGTCTTTAAATTCCTGCCCTCACTCCTGCCCCCCAAAACTTTCTACACTGGTTCCCTCAATCCTCTCTTCTCTATGGCTGCTATTCCTAATTGCTGAACACCCAAACTTTTCTTTCTAATCTGCACGAACATTACCTGGCCAAACCTGTAGCCTGTCTCCTGAACCTTACACGCACATTCTACACTGCTTGCTGAGCTTCTCTAGTTCAGTATCAGTTCAACTTTGCCAGAGTGGTTTAATCACAATCTCCAGAACACTTCCTAGTCCACATTTGTTTATGTAATGATGCTGTCATTTTTACAATCAATTACTGCAACGGAAGCCTGGAAAGAAATTGTAACACTTTTTATTTGACTTATTTACCTATACAATTAATTACAAGTACTATTGATTATACCTCAACAATGTTTATTAGAGGCTTTTCTACAGGGTTAGTATTTGAGATACTACAGTGAATAAGGCTCTCTCTATTCCTGACCTCAGGAGCTTATAAACTAGTGAGGGAGGCACTTATAATACAGTGTAATGAAAACAACAGGCAAGCACACCCCAAATAACACCTATAATATCAGATGCCACGAGAACATGAAAGCTGAACATCCAGCTATGTGATTCTCAAGCTTCTCGTACCAGTGCCAAAGGAGTGTTTGAAAAATATCAGTGATTCTTATACTAGGATTATTAGGTCTCTCGTCTCTTTCTTCTTCCTAAAATTGGGCTAGTAATACATACTCATTGATTTAGTAGAAATTTATTTAAAAGTCAAATATTATACTAATACAATCATATGATTTCTAAAAATTTTCCTGGCATAGGAAGGTAGAAAAGTGGCTGGGCTATAGAAGAAACAGGATTGATTATAAGTTGATCATTGTGGAAGCTGGGTGAAAGATACATGGAGTTCATTATGCTAATCTTTCTGTTTTGTGTATGTGTAAGATTTTCCATTATAAAATGTGTGGGTGATAAGTAGGAGTGAGAGAAATTAACTGGTTGAATATTTCAAACAAAGAAAATATGTGAACATGCAATGTCCAGGCAGAGAGCAAGGGTGTCATTCTAATTTCTTCTCCTAGCAACAAATCTTGTTTAGGCCTTTTATTATCTCGCTCCTGGATTGTTATAAACTCAATGCCTGTGTTCCCTTAAAAGTCACATGTAGAAACCCTACCCTCAATCTGATGGTATTAGGAGTTGGGGCTTTGGGAGGAGGTAATTAGAATTAGATGAGGTCAAGAAAGTGGGGCCCTCGTGATGGGATTAATGCACTTAAGAAGTCAAGCAAGACTCTTGCTTGCTTTTCCTCTTTGATCTCTGCCATATTAGGCTACAATGAGAAGGTGGTAATCTGCAACCTGGAACAAGACCCTTAACAGAACTTGACAATGTTGACCCTGATCTTGTACTTACAGCACCCAGAACTGTGAGAAATAAAGTCCTTTTGTTTATAAACCACACTATCTGTGGCTCTTTGTTATAGCATGCCAAACTGACTAAAATGGTTTCTAACTGGTGTTTCTATCTCCAGTTCCTTCATTCACTTGTTCTCAATGAATATTTATTAAAAGCCTACTGTGTGTTATTTATTGTTTTTTGGGGGTGGTGCCTTGGAAATACAGAAAGTTAAAAAAAGAGAAATACACACACACATACATATTCCATAGAAGGGGGAAATAAGTAAGCATTCTTATAATATAGGTCCTAGTGGTACTCTAGCATGATACTGTCAGTGGTGGACGTTATGTATTTGAATGTGTAACTTTATATCACTTTAAGACTTAAAAAATGCCTTTGTGGGTTGGCTGGTTATTCCCTGACAGCAGCCTCAGTGTTCTGATCCTGGACAGATGGTCTGTAAATGCCAGTCCTCTGCCAGGTGGTCATCATGCCATCATGGTGGCCACAATAGAAGTCCTTACAGGGCAGCCCTTTGGGAACCAGAGAAGGTACTAACACAAGCTCAGGAGCTGCCATGAGGCAGCCCATGGACTCCACAGGGCATTCTTAGCTCTGATGCTGCTTCCAGAATCAGACCTGGAGGATGGTACTTCATACCTAGATGAGAAGAGGGCTTGCTACTCAGTCACAGGCTAACTGTAGGTTAGGATGACCAACCATCCCAGGTTCCCCAAATTGGGAGATTTTCCAGGATATGAGGCTTTTACTATTAATTAATGCTGAGCTTGTCCCAGGTAAATCAGAACGGATGGTCACCTGAGTGTAAATTTTTGCCAATAGAGCCAGACCAGAGCATTTCTTTCCAGTGGATCATTGTAGTAGAAAACATGATATATGGCAATGTTTAAACTTACATTATACAAATAAGAAAATTATCTTTTTGTTGTCTCCCAATTCCTGAAAACCACCATTTTACTCTGCTTTTTATAGGTTTGACTTTGTTAGATTCTACATATAAGTAATATCATAAAGAACTTATTTCTCTGACATCCCACTTAGCATATTATATATTATGCTACTTTAATAGTGATGTGTTTTGGAATGGACCTCTTTGTATCCATCTTGTTTGAGACTCTCTGTGCTACCTGGACTTGCATGTTTATTTCCTTCACCAAATTAGGGAAGTTTTCTTTCATTTTTCTATTTTTTCATTTCTTTCTATGTTTTCAAATAGATTTCCAATTTCTTGCTCTTTCTCTTTTCTTCCTGGAACCCCTGTAATGCAAATGTTGGAATGCTGCTTGAAGTTGTTCAGGAGACTGCTTACACTATCCTTTTCTTTCAGACCTTTTTCTTCTTGTTGCTCTGATTGGTTACTTTTTGCTTCATTATGTAACAAACCTTTTATTTGAAACTTGGCTTCATCCACTCTACAATTGCTTCCCTGTAAACTGTTCTCTGTTACAATTAGTGTATCCTTCATTTCTGACTGGAAATTTTATGCTGTTGAGGTCCTTACTGAGTTCCCTGAGCATCCTTATAACCAGTGTTTTGAACTCTGCATCTGATAGATTGTTTATACACATTTTATTTAGCTCTTTTTTCTGGAGTTTTGACCTGTCCGTTCATGTAGGCCATATGTCTTTGCCTCCTTGTTTTGGCTTCCTCCCTGTGTTTGTTTCTATGTATTAGGTAGAGCTTCTGTGACTCTATCTTGGCAGTATAGCCTAATGTAGTAGATGTCCTGTAGGGTCCAGTGGCACAGCCTTCACTCTCATTCAAGCTGGGTATGCAAGTTGCACTCTTTGTGTAAGTTAGGTGCACCCTCCTCTTATAGTTGAGCCTTGGTTGCTGTTGCTAGGTCAATGGTAGGGATTTACCCAGGTCATTCAGCTGCAAGGAGTGGCTGTGACCACTGACCACTAACCTCCACCCTCCATGTAGGATCAGCAGTGCGGGGGTAGAATGGTGGTGTTCTGACACAGTCTGTGGCTGCCCACTGCATGCACAGGCTCTGGGGGTTCCCAGGTGGTGTAGACCAAGGTCAGTCCCCACCTGTGTTCTGCCTGGGGCCACTCTGCCTGATGTATAAAGCCATCTGAGAATGCTGCTACTTGTGATGGGCTTGCAGATTCCCATGGGAAGCCAAGCTGTGATTCTAGGCTGGCCACTGCTAGTACCATACCTGGGGCCACTTAGCAAGATTTATGGGTTCTAGGAGCTGGGGGCTTACTGAGGCCAGCAACTGCTTGTTTGATAGGATTTAGGAAGTTGTAAAGCAAGAGCCAAAACCAGCCATTCATATCTTGGGTGGGCTGGTAAATTGGGTGGGACAGAGTCTCAGGGGATCTCCAGGGTGGGGCAAAGAGTGTTAGTCAGGTTTATGGAGTCTCAGATATGGCACCCCTTGCTGGCTTTGTGGCTGTGTGGGAGGAGGGTTCAGAAAAAGGACAATGGCCTTTACCTTTCTTTCTGTCTGGGGGAAAGCTGTCTCCAAGCTCATGCTTTGATACAAGATACTTCAAGTCCTCCCTGTATGCCACTGGTGCCTTTTGAGTTGCTATCCCAGGGCTGGAGCTCCGAGGGAGTGAGTCTCAGTAAGTTCTTGTGTGGGTTCATTTAGGGGAACTGCTTTGGATTCCAGAAGTTTCTTCCACAGACTCAATCCCCACTGGTTTTTGCAGCCAGAAGTGATGGGGACTTATCTTCTTGGCACTGGAACCCTGGGCTGGGGGTCTGGTGTGGAGCTTGGACTCCTTGCTCCTGAGATATTCCTCTCAAATTTTTATCCACAGCACATGGATGTGGGACAAGAAAAATCCACATCTCTGCCCCTCCTACCAATCTAGATGGATGTAGTTTCTTTAATTCCATAGCTGTCAGACTTCTACTCAACTAGATTTCTGATGGTTCTAAGTAATGGTTATTCTATATTTTAGTTTTAATTATCATGTGGTTTTGCAAGGTGAGCTGTGTTTACCTATGCTGCCATCATGACTGGCAGCCACCTTCGTAGTCGGGAAGGCATTTCAATGAATAGTACAGTAATACGAGTTAACTAGAAATACTTAGAGCTTCTTCTGGACACAGGATCCCAGCTTGGTGATTACACCTGTGTTCTGAGAAATTCTGGGGAAAAAAGAGAAAATTGATTCAGTGTAGAGGGGAGGTGGGTCAGCAGAGGTTGAGCCAAGGGTGGTCATTGCATACCCTCCTCTTTCTCCTCAGCCCCAACAAACCCCAGGAAGCTTAGGGATCTAGCTACTGAAAAAGCAACATCAAATAATTAGAGCCATCTGTACCCTTGATTTTCTAGACTAGGGTTTGGGAAACTACACTCCGTAGACCAAATCCAACCTCTGGTGCTCATGGTTTTTGTAAGGTTTTCTTGGCAAATGGGCATATCATTTGTTCATGTACTGTCTGTGACTACTTTGCTACAACAGACTGAAGCACCCATGACAGAGACAAAGCCTAAAATATTTATTATTGGGTCCTTTTTAAGAAAAATTTTTTGCCAGCTTCTGTTCTCAAACTACACTGAGTAAAAAGCATCAGAACTCTTGCAAGGGCTCTAGTACTTTCTTCCTTATGACTAAGCCTACTTCAGACTGTAAATTAATGGGAGTGGCAAGTTATCTCATTCTATTTGGAGTTCAAGTGGAAATGTTATCAGAAGCCATTCCCTTGATCAACATTGACAGCTTTCTTAGATAAGCTATGAATTTTTCTCAGGCTCCCTTAGGGATTTCATGTTTTTCTAGGGTGGGTGCAGCCAGAACTAAACTCTGCCACAGTTGTTGATGTCAGGATGTAAGGTATGAGCTGTCAGGTGGAGGCTGCCACTGTCTGTGGGGTAAGCTCTCCTGTTCCTCCTCAGCCATCACCCCTCTGTGTAGTTCAGCTCACTTTTTTGTTTTGCATTATGTTAAGTTCTGTGTATAATATAAAACATAAGTGTTAGAAAAGCTTCCTCAAGAATCTTACAACCTTGCTAATATCCCTAATAACTCTACAAACATCAAACAATTATAATTCTCCTCCAGAAGGGCAGAAACCAAATAGAAAATTAGGTTATAAGCCTATTAAAACAGGAATGAAACATGGAACAATTAGAAAACAGTGAAAAGAAAGCTGTTTTGCTTTCATCATATGTGCTTTTTGGAAGATATTACTCCAAATGATCAGAACATATTTCACCTAGAGTTTAAAAATGTTCCAACAAGACATTAATTCAGTAGAGAGAACCACTTCATTATGCACATTCTGGGATAAAATGGGGAAAATTGCTGGCAACTTATATCAGAATGATGTTTAATGTATCTTACTTATTCCATGGTCTAAACTTCTGTAAAAGTGAGCAGCCTTTTTCATTTTGGAATTTGTGATCCTCACCTGATAGGCCTCTGCTGTAGAAAGACACTCAAAGGAAGAGACAGTAGAAAGCTACGGTTTCATGAAAATAGAAACAAATCTTTGGGGCAGGCCAGGCAACAGTCTTCTGAAAAATGTGTTAAAAGCAGAGAGATAGACCTTTAGTTCTGGGAAAACCACAGCTAATGCTGTAGACACACAGAAGGAAAAGCCTCACCACTGAAAGTCTGAACAAGCAATTGGAGACATGAAAATTTCAGATTCCTGGCACTAAGGACAGACAGCCTTGGTAGGAGAAGATCCCTTTGCAGCCAAGTGTTATTACCACTCCTTGAGAAAAGAACCTGAAAGATGATAAAAGTGCCCAACTATGTGTTTTATTCCCCACAGTATACACACCAAATTCTAACTAAACAAACTGTAATTACTATGTAATGAGCATGTAGCCCTTTTGTTCTTCATTAAACCCCAAGAAGAAGAATCCCTTCGTCACAAGTGACATTTGCAGTCAGGTTCATGTGGCCTATGCTGGTGAGTTAGGTCCTACAGAAAGTGTGGCAGGCTCAGGTCGGTCTGGAGTGCCCCAGCACATAATTACTGCATGTAAGGCAATGTCCTACCCCCGCAGTGTGCACTTTTCCCTCTAGCAATAATCATCTCTTCATTATTTTTTATTTTTTAAAAATTTATTTATTTATCTTTAGAGGGGAAGGATTAGGGAGAGAAATATCAATGTATGGTTGCCCCTTGTGTGTCCCCTGCTGGGAACTGGCCTGCAACCCAGGCATGTGCCCTGACTGGGAATCGAACTGCAATCCTTTGGTTCACAGGCCTGCGCTCAAGTCACTGAGCTACACCAGCCAGGGCTCTTTATTATTTTAACACACAATGATCGAAGTGCAGATTTTTTTGGATCCTGTTTCTCCTACACCACTTCAGTCCCTTGAGACATCTCTCCAAAAGTAAAGCTAGGATAGTGATCTAAGTGAGAACTTCAGACAGCAAGTCCTCATGGGATTAGCAGCTCACAGGGAAAGGTAGCTAAAGAGGTTGGGTCTATTGGTCACTAATCAAAACAACTTAACTAGGTTCAATAATACTAAATGTAGCAATGCAGAAAAGCACATGCCTATAATTTTATAACAAAGTTGGGCAAAAACTTGAAACAAAACATGGATATTTTGCACAATACCCAGCAAGAAAAAAAATGAATTAGACCCAGTGAACTCATTTCTCAAAGCAATTATTGTGTTCTGATTTTATTCCATAATAGAGTCATGATTTATATTATATCTGCTCCTAATGCAGGCTAATATCCTTTTCAGGTCTATTTCTAACATTGCAACCTTTTTAAAATGTATACAATTGCAATGAATTGTTCCTTCACAATATTTCCTTAAGTGTTTGAAGAAGAATTTTCATTGTGACATCTGACACCAGTTTTTCAGATACTGCACAGTGGTCTGTTCTATCCCAGCTAGAATTCATACTATCTCTGTCTTATCCACACACCAAGTACTCTCAAGGCAATGAGGCTGGCTATAGTCAGAAAGTCAGGCCTGCCAGTCAGACCACGAGAGACCATCAGATCATGCACAATTGGATGGGACTAGAATAAAACAGCCCTACCCACTAGTTGGAAAAGATCCAGAAAGTTATCAAAGTTCCACTCCCCATGTTGTTTCCATAACATGTATTTCATAGGTACCAGAAATGTTTATTCAGCCAGGAATGCAAACCTGATTAACGGTGTTTTATCTTATATCAAAGCCATGCTAGCTCACTAAATTAAAAAGTAGAAAATATTTCCCCTATATCCTGATTTAGAAAATGCTGAGCAAATATAATGAAGAAAAAGAGATAAGCAGTGCATGTCACACAACACCAAAAGAGGAGACACAAACATGGAAGATATATAAAAAGGAACAAAATTAAAGGAATAAAATAAAAGTAAGAAAGGGACTGAGGTTTTTACAAGGATACTTTTTTTTAGGAAAGGTTTTATTTAAAAAAAATAAATAAAACTTGCAATTATATTCCTAACGATATTCTGATATCACTGCCCAGAATACCCACATAGCTCTTAGACAGGCAAGCGAAGACAAGACTGAATTACTAAAAAGGCCAATGGACTTTAGGTGTCCTCAGGATGTACAATGCACTGGATTTCCTTTCTGATTAGTACTTTTTTCCACACTTTTCTGACTATTCGGAATTTTTTTTTAACTCACCACCTGATATAGCTGGAGGGCAGACAATTAAGGCTGGGAAGGGCAAATATTCCCATACCATTGGAATACACTGCCATTGTACTCTCTCTACTTGCCCTAAGTCATATCCATGGGAGATTTAACTTTGAAGACTGTGAGTGGGAGGAGGGAACAGCAGGTCTTTAGCATTCAGTTTGAGCCAGGTGCCTTCCACTGTGAATAATCTGATCTTGAGTCAGCCTAAAGCCTGTTGACCAACACCATTGGTCCCACTAATACTCACCTGGCTTCTCCACCCATCCCTCTCACCTGACTTACACAAAGAACCTAAAAGCACTCCAAACTCTTATTGTAAATATGCTGCTTTAAAATAGTTTTTGTGCCTCTTCAGAGCAGGCCATTTGAGATCTCCAGTATTCTTCAACTGGGCACAGGTAATAAACTCAAACCCCTGTTATGTACCCATTAAAACTATGACTGTGGTAACAATAAGCAACAATAAGCACTCAGCTCATTCTCCCACACCAATATATTTCCTGCCCTGAGGACCAGTTAGCATGAAACATCTCAGCTGGGATGCTGCCAGAAATGACCCTTGATCTATGAAAGGCCATTACCTGGAGTTTCTGTTTCAAATGTTTTAGACTGTGAAACTCTAACAGATATTGATATAGGGGACTAGGGAAAAGGGAAACAAACAAAAAAGGGAAAATAACTAGTATTTACCCTTACTATCATGAGATTATTCTACCCCATGCACTTAGGCATGGTGATTGCCCAAGTGTTTAACTTTTATTTTATTTGCAAATACCAGGGTGAACTGGTTTTGAGAAGGAGGTTGAATTAAAACTGCTCTGCCATTTGAAAAATATGATTAAGAGATCCCACTTCTCAGCTGGTGAAAAGAACCCTGAGTTCATGAAATTATTAGTGTAATCTAAATGAAACTTAATAGCACTTAGCACTTCAAAGCACACTAAACACATTAACTAATTAATGAAAACCTTACCCCTTCAAGGTATATAAATAGCTATTACTTCACTTACAGTTGGGATAAATAAGACAGATTGCAGGTCCAGTTGCCCCAACCCCCAAATGAAATCAGTATCTACAGTAAAGGTGAAGTCAGAAATTTCTGAATATATAGCCTTTGTTGCATATCCACTCTTCTCAAACTATCTTTTCTTATAGACCTCCATTAAAACATTTCACATTTCATCTTGGAGAGATTTCAGATTGTTTCCTAAATGTAAATGTTTCTGATACAGAAACTTGAAAACCAAGGGGGTCCATCTTCTGGTCAAGGTGGTACAGTAGGTAATTACTATACTCACCTTTTTTCATGACATCATCAAAAAGAGTTTATCACCACCAAGATGGCATTATAAGAAATGTTAAAAGGACTTTTTGAAGGAGAAGCAGCAGCAGCAGCAGCAGCAGGTGGAAGCTACACTCACCTGCTCCCAGGAACAAACTAGAATGACAACTAAATTATGGAAAAATCATCCTGAATAACCAACTGAAAAATAGCTGAAGAGAAGTGTTATAACCAATAAATTACAGAAAAAGCCATGTAGAGACTGCTTTACAAATTGCCAAGGGCTAGTTATAAGTAGTACATACATTGCACTGTACCAGAATCCCTCCCAAGATGCCTCATATAAACAAATCCAGGAACCAGCTCCAGATTACATCAGAGTAGGATCCAATGAGCTTTACAAGTGGCATATGCAAGGGGAGATCTAGGCAGGTACCCAGTCCTATTGAAGTGAATTCCACTTCATGTAGTATCAGTACCAGCACAGCAGCTTGAAACCTGTGGTGGGAATTTAGCCTCAAAGTCAGCCTGTCTGAGGAATGATTCTGAGGACAAACAGGCCAGTAGCAGTATATCTGCAGTTACAACAGGAGAGACCATATAACCCACAAAAGGGTCATTCCTGGAGCACCCAGTTCAGGTGATCAAGGAGATCACACCGCTGGACCCCCCACAGGAAATGTACTACATAAGACCACCTCACAAAGACTGGAAGTCATAGAAGATCTTTCAAATACATATAAATAAACACAAACAGGCAGCCAAACTGGGGAAACAAACAAACAAACAAACAAAACGACCCTAGATGAAAGAACAGGTAAAAAGCTCCAGAAAAAGAGCTAAATGAAATGGAGGCAAGGCATTTATCACATATAAAGTTCAAAGTAACAGTAATAAGGGTGCTCAACAGAAAGAAAAATGACAGGAAGAAAAAAGGATGAGTTGGAAATAAAGTATGCAATGTATAAAATGAAGGATACACCAGAATAAATAAAAGTTGGTTGGATGAAGCACAGATGCAAATCAGGAATTTAGAAAACCAGGAAGAAAAACACCCAAACTCAAAAGCAAGAAGAAAAGAGAGTTTTAAAAAATGAGGCCTGTTGGGCTCAGCGCCATCAGTGGAGAGAACTCAGAGCCTCAAGTTCACGATGGCACCAGATTAGGTGTAGCTGTAAACACCAATAAACCTGCTGGAAGAGAGAACCCACCAACAAAGGAACCACCAACAGATAATAATGGAAGATGGTGGAGGAGTGAGTCAGACACACTAACCTCCACCCAGGATCAATATGGAATTACAACTAAACGTTGGAGAAATTATCCACAACAAAAAACTGGGTCCTAGTATGTACAGAAGCTCACCCACCAGGGAATCAACACCAGAAGGGCCCACTTTGCTTGTGTGTAGTGGGAGAAGTAACTGAAATCCAGCAGAGAGCAGAGCGAGCACCACTGTTCCCTATCCGACCCCTCCCCCACATACAGTGTCACAACACAGCAACATGGGTTGCCCTGCCCTGGTGAACATCTAAGGCTCCACTCTTTACAATGTAGCAGGTGCCACAAGACCAAAAAAAAGGGGGGGGGAGGGAGGACCCAAATGAAAGAACAGATCAAAGCTCCAGAAAAAATACAGCTAAGTGACGAAGAGATAGCCAGCCTATCAGGCACAGTCCAAAACACTGGTAATCATGATGCTCACAGAATTGGTTGAATATGGTCACAAATCAGATGAAAAAATGAAAGATATGCTAAGAGAAATAAAAGAAAATGTATAGGGAATCAACAGTGATGGGAAGGAAACTGGCACTCAAGTCAACAGTGTGGACTAGAAGGAAGAAAAAAAATTCAACCAAAACAGAATGAAGAAACAAGATTTCAAAAAAAAAAAAAAAAAAAAAAGAGGAGAGGCTTAGGAACCTCCAGGACAATTTTAAATATTGCAACATCTGAATCATAGGGGTAATATAAGGAGAAGAAGAAGGGAAAGAAATTGAAAACATATTTGAATAAATAATGGGGAACTTCCCCAATCTGGCAAAGGAAATTGACTTCCAGGAAGTCCAGGAAGCTCAGAGAGTCCCAAAGAAGTTGGACCCAAGGAGGAACTCACTGAGGCACAACATAATTACGTTACCCAAGATTAAAATGAAGGAGAGAATCCTAGAAGCAGCAAGAGATAAGGAGATAGTTACCTACAAATGAGTTTCCATCAAACTGTCAGCTGATTTCTCAAAAGAAACCAAATGGGCAAGAAGGGGCTGGAAAGAAGTATTCAAAGTCATGAAAGGCAAGGACCTACATCCAAGATTACTCTATCCAGCAAAGCTATCATTTAGAATGGGAAGGCAGATGAAGTGCTTCCCAGGTAGGGTCAAGTTAAAGGAGTTCATCCTCACCAAGCCATTATTATATGAAATGTTAAAGGGACTTATCTAAGTAAAAGAAGATAAAAAAAATATGAATAGTAAAATGACAACCAAACTCACAGTTATTAACAACCACACCTGAAACAAAAACAAAAACTAAGTGAACAACTAGAATAGGAACAGAATCACAGAAATAGAGATCACATGGAAGGTTATCAGTGGGGAGGGTGAAGGAAGGTTAATGACAGAAAAGGTACAGGGAATAAGAAGCATAAATGGTAGTTAGAAAAATAGACAGGGGAAGGTTAAGAATAGGATAGGAAATGTAGTAGCCAAAGAACTTATATATATGACCCATGGACCTGAACTAAAGAGGGGGAATGGGGTGGAAGGGGGTGTGCGGGTTGGAGGGAAGTTTAATGGGACAACTGTAAAAGCATAATCAATAAATACATTAAAAATTAAAAAGGAAAAGAAAAAATTAAGAACACAGGGACAGTAACCAAAGGGAAGATGTGAGGTGATAGTGGGGGGAAAGGCATGAAGGGTTTTGAGGAACAACTATAAAGGACACATGGATAAAACCAAGGTGGGTAGAATCAGGGGAGAGAGAAGGGGATGGCTGTGTTGGGAGGGGTGGAGGTGGGGTAGGGAGGCAGACAAACTGTACTTGAACAATAATACAATTTTAAAAATGGGGGAAATAGAAAAAAAAACAGTAACCAAAATTACTTTTTTGTTTTTCCAGAGAGCTACTTCTAATAGAAAAAAATACTTCAGAATATACTTAACCAAGGATGTAAAAGACCCTTACTCTGAAAATTAAAAAAAAAAACTGAAGGAAGAAATTAAGTAAGATACAAAATAAGTGGAAACATATCATGTTCATGGAGAGGAAGAATTAGCATCATTAAAATGTTTACACTACCCAAAGCAATCTAGAGATTCAATGCAATTCCTATCAGGATACTAATGGTATATTTCACATAACTATTACAAACATTACAAAAGCTTATGTAAAACCACAAAAGACTCTGAATATCCACAGCAATCTGGAGGAAGAGGAATAAAGTTGGGGGAATTCATGTTTCCTGATATCAAACTATACTAAAAGTTCATATTAATGAAAACAGCATGGTACTAGCATAAAAACAGACATATTGGTTAATATGAGAGCCAAGAAATAAACCTACAGCTTTATGGTCAACTCATATTTAACAAAGTAGGTAAAACCATGCAGTGGGGTAAAAATAGTCTATTTAATGAATGATATTGGGAAAATTGGACCAGCATGCACAAAAAATGAAATTAGAGCACTTTACACCATACACAAGATTAAACTCCAAGTGTATTAAAAACCTAAATGTTAGACTCAAAACCATAAAAATCTGAGTAGAAAATTCCATAAGCAGTAAAATCCCAGACACTTCTCATCACAATATTTTCTTTAAAATGGGACTAATGTCAAACTGAAAAAAATCTGCACAGCAATGGAAACCATCAAGAAAATGAAAAGGCAGCCTACTGAATGGGAGAACATATTTGCTGATATACCTGACAAGGGGTTAATATCCAAAATGTATAAAGAACTCAGTACAAATCAATATCAAACAAACAAACCAAAATAGAAAATGGGCAGAGCAGAGGACCAGAACAGACACATCTTTAAAGACGACCTACAGATGGCCAGTAGATATATGAGAAGACACTTATTGTCACTAATCATCAGAGAAATGAATGTTAAAACCACGTATCACCTCACACCTGTCAGAATGGCTGTCATCAACAAATCAACAAATAAGTATTAACAAGGATGTGGAGAAAAGGGAACCTTCCAGCACTGTTGATGGAAATGTAGATTGGTGTAGCCACTGAGGCAAGAGGTATGGAATTACCCTAAAAAATGAAAATAGAACTGGCTTATCAACCAACTATTCTAGTTCTCAGAATTAAATGAAGAAACTCAAAACAATGTTTCAAAAAAATACATGCACGTCTATGTTCATTGCAGGGCTAGCTAAGATTTGGAGTTGGCCCAAGTGTTCATCAGTACATCAGTGAATAACAAGGCTATGGTATATTTACATAATGGATTACTAACTGACCACAAAAAAAGGGAAATCTTATCCTCTGTGACAGCTTGGTTGGATCTGCTAAGTGAAATAAGCCAGTCAGAGAAAGAGAAGTATCATGGTTTTACTCACATGTAGAATTTAATGAACAAAATGAACTAACAAGTAAATAGAGACAGGCTTATAGAGAGCAGACTGACAGCTGTCAGCATCAGTGGTGGGGAGTTGGGGGCACTGGGTGTGAGGGTAGAAGGATTGAGCAAAAAAAGAGAGAAAAAAAAAACCCTCAGAGAACAGTGTGGTGATTGCTGGGGAAAAGGAAGTTGTGGGGAGGTGAAGGAAGCTATAGGAGAGATAAATGGTGATAGAAAGACACTTGACTTGAGGTGGCAAACACACAATACAGTGTACACATGATGTGTTGTGGAATTGTACACCTGAAATCTGTATAATTTTGTTAACCACTGTCACCCCAATAAGTTTAATCAAAGAAAAATAAATAAAATAAAGTGAAATGGCACTGCCTATTGATCAATTATTACTTTAAATATGAATGGATTAAATATTCCAATCAAAAGACATAGGGCAGCTGGATGGATAAGAAAACAAGCCCCATACATAAACTACCTACAAGAGACTCACTTCAGATTGAAAGACACACACAGACTAAAAGTAAAAGGATAGAAAAATATAGTTCACACAAATGGAAATGAGCTGAGCTAACAATACTTGTATGAGACAATACAGGCTTAAAATAAAGGCTATAACAAGAGATGAATAAGGACATAGCAATTCCACTTCTGGGTATTTATCCAAAGAAGCACAAAACACCAATTCAAAAAGACATATACATCTCTATGTTTATTGCATTATATACAATAACAAAGATATGGAAATTACCCAAGTGTCCATTGATAGACATGAATAGAGAATACAGCATACATATATACAATGGAATGTCATGAAAAGAAATGGAATCTTGTCATATGTAACAATATGGATGAACCTGGAGTTATTATGCTATGCAAAATAAGTCAGACAGAAATGAAAAATACCATATCATTTCACTTGTGTGTAGAATTTAAAATTCAAAATAAATGAAACAAAACAGAAACAAATTTATAGATATAGAGAACATTTTGATGGTTGTCACATAGAAGGGTACTGGGGTGATGGATGAAAAGGGGGCAGGGATTTAGATATGCAAAATTTGAGTTATGAAAACAGTCACAAGGATGCAAAATGCAGTCTACGGAATATAGTCAATAATATTGTAATAATTATGTATGTGATTTGATGAGTACTAAACTTATTGTAGTTATTCACAAATTATATTAATGTCTAATCACTATGTTTTACACATGAAACTAATATAATATTGTACATCAACTGTAAGTGAAAAATAAAAATTTATTTTAAAATGTCAAATGGGATTCACTGAGATATATACCTGAAACTAATATAATATTGTATGTCAACTGTAAATTAAAAATAAAAATGATTATAATAAAATAAAAATAAAATACCCAAATGGATTAAAATATTAAAGGTACAACAAATTGAATTGCTGAAAAGTTCATATCTTCAGCCAGGGAAAAATGTTAATATATTTGAATAATGAGTTTCATCTGAATTTGCTTATGTCATCTATTACAAAATGCTTTCCAAGTTGTATCATTTGAATTTAAGATTTCATGGAGTATCAACTATTTAACATAAGTAACATGTTCTCATTCTTCCTAAAAAGGTAAAACTTTCCTCAATGTCCACATTATATAAAACAACACATTGTGATACAACAGAGCTAGATGTAGAAACCTGTAGGTCCCTTTGAGCAATAAATTTCCCAAATTAGTCTGTAAACCTTTTGAGACATTGATACTTCTCCACTGCTAACACCTAATTGTCTCCAAAAGTTTCAAGACATATAACCTCTGATAGAGAAACAAAGTGAACCTTGAGAGTACCGGCTTCAATCTACTAAAGTGACAGGTAACAAATCTACTAAAGTAACAAATCTGAACTCAGAGAAACGAAGCACCAAGAACAAGGATTCATGTCTCCTAGTTCTCAAGCCACTCCTTACATAGATAAAAGGGAACCTATTTATTATACACATCAGCCTGTAATTGTATGTGACAATTAGAGGCAGACCAGGGACAGAACCCAGGTTTTTTTATTCTAAGTTTTATATTCTTTCTCCTGTATCATAATGGCTTTGCAGTTACATTTTCTTCATTTTGTTTTGTTTTATTTAGTGAACTTTTCATTTCATTTTGTGTTTTGCTTTAGCCCATCCTCCAAAACACCAGCATAGGTAAATCATTGCAAAGTGGACAATATTTTTTTCATGGGAATGGTGATAAAGTCAAAGATTGCATTTCTAAACAAGAATGTAGCACCAATCAGATTATATATATGAACAAAAACATTCATAAGGGAAAATATTAAATAATCACAGACCTCTAAAATAAGTTTCATCTCTCTAAGCCTCAATTACTTCATCTGTAAAACCAGTTTTAATAATGGAGGCTATCATAATACTGAGGGATTAATGGAGATAATATAAGGAAAGCACCAGAAACAGCCCTCATTTTTTAGTAAATGCTTTCTTCCCCTCTTGCCCTGTTGGAGGGTAGAGCTGGAGCGCTTGTGGACCAGCAGGCCCAAGAAGCTGCACAGCCAGGCAGCAGACCCTGCCCCTCCCCGCCCCAGCCCAAGAAATGGCAGTGGCTGATGTATGGGCTGTGCACAGAAAAGAGACTGAGGCTTGACAGGAATGGGGAAAGAAGCTGAGCAGCATAAAGGATGACTCAGTGGCTACCTGAGATTTCCAAGGACAGTATTTTTAAATGGGAGAAGGTATTCTGTGTACAGCCTTGGACAGGTCTGGCCAAGGGTGGCAGGCTTTTTCTCTGGGTGCTCTAGAGAGGATGGGCTCTGAGACAGAAGCCTTCCACTCTTCCCAAAATTGTGTAGCTTTTAAATGAATGGCTCTTTTCCTTTTTCACCAAACTTCTGCATCAAGAATTTTCCTATGGATGGTGGGCAATAAAACCCCATTTCTGTTCAGTAATACCATTATTATTTGCATTTTCAAAAGAAGAAAATAAAGGCCCACAGATGCAAAGTAACTTGCTCAATACAAGTAGCCAGTAAGCAACCCAGCTAGCATTTCAACCCAACCTATACAATTATTTGACTTCAGAGTCTATACTCTTAACTTCTGCTTGCAAGTAAAGTTAACATGTAATAAATAATGTTAATATTATCATTGCATTTAAATAGAGAATTCTTATCCATATCATATAGGGTAGGAAACATGTGCTGAACGTTATTTCATAAAAGGCTTCATTTTATTATAAAGTAATTGAAGCCTATCAAAATACAAACTTATTGAGCATGACATTGGCCACAAAACAATACATAGAAAACATAAGTACAAGATTTTGACATTCATTATATAGTATACAACCCATATTATTATTAAAAAATGGTCCCAAAATTTTGAACTCATTTCTGTTTTTTGAATAAATTTCTTACTCAACATAAATTTTCTTGACAGTATTGAATAGGTATTGAGTCCATACCTATTAAGGACATCTGAGCTTGCATGTTGCACCTGAAAAGCATGTTTTTTTTTTTAATTTTGAAAGATTTAGAGTGTACCAAAAAGGACAGAAAATAAGGTAGTGCCTTCACACATACAACCACCCAGCTTTGTCAGACCATAAGGTTTGATAAATGTCTGCACTGTTTCATTAAACTTCTTAGGCAGATAGAGATAGAGGAGAAATTCCATAGCCTGAAAAGGATAATTATACACATTCCACAATTAACACACTTTATATGCTGTTACCATTAAAGCCAAAAATGTCTAGACAAACATGTCAATTTTTCAATGTGTGCCTACCATAGCTCTGGACTTAGGGGCTCATCCAGGATGAGAAAAAGAAATGGAGGAAAGACACAAAGAAAGCTGTAGAACTGTAGCCATTCCTATTGTGGTAGCAGTGTCAGGTTTGTCTCTAATTTTTAGTTTAATTGGATGATTGTTGAAGAACATGATTTGTGTGATAATTTTTGTCTTTGTTTAGATTTGCATTCAGGGCTAGAGTATGGTCAATTTTAGGCAATGTTCTGAGTATGGTTGAGTAGAATGTGGTTTTCTAACTTGGGGATGCACAATCCCCTATACACAGGGGTAGGTAGAAGTAGGTTCCCAACTGTGAGTACATGAAACACAGAGTTTATTTATGTATTATTATTTAGTAATTATTGTATTATTTACCATACTACCAACTGGATACCTACTTTTGCCCCAACCTATACAATTAACAGGGTTGATCTTGTTAACTGCATGGCTAGAAACAGTGTAGAAACTGTTTCACCATGCTCCAAAATCTTTCATTCCTAATCATTATAAATGTGTTCTGTGACAAACCATACATAGCCCAGAAAGTCCAAATTGTCACTGACTATCCCTGCCTTGAGCATGTAGCACTCCCAAATATTATTCTAATCTCAAACAGTCATATAATTATAAAATTAATTTGACCCTCTAGGTACTTGACTTTCCTTTGCAAAGGTCCCACCAAGCAGCATAAACTCCTGCAGGGCTAGAGCACCTACCTGGCTTCTGGCAACCTGCCCTCACAGGACAGGAGCTCTCAGGAGCTCACCTGTCTCCTCCCACACCCTGGATAAATGGCTGCAAAAAAGGCCAGAGAAAAGTCTTGAGTTGTTTTAGATTTTATTTACAATTTCTTCAACAAATATTAGTAAGGCACTTATTGTTCTAGTCCCTTGGAGTAAACAGCAAACAAAGATGAGAAGTGCCTGACCTCAGAGTTTATAAAGGAGGGTATCTAAAAGTTAGATTTTCCATTTTCTCCTTGGAAACCTGTTAGCTTTTGCTTTAATATGTTGTGAATATGTTACTAGAGTATATAATCTCAGAATTGTGTATTTCCTTAATATTTAGTGATTTTTAAAAAATCTCTAATAGTACTCTTTTATTGTTTATCCAGTCGTCCCCAACCTTTTTGGCACCAGGGACTGGTTTCATGGAAGATGATTTTTCCATCGACTGTGGTTGGGGGATGGTTTTGGGATGATTAAAGAGCATTACACTCAAACTCACATCCTGCTGTGAGGCCTGGTTCTTAACAGGCCTGGACCTGTACCAGTCCATGATCAGGAAGTTGGAGACCCCCAGTTTATGCTATTATAGTTGCTCCCACTATTTTTCCCTTTTCCTATCTCCACCTAGTCCCACCCTAATCCTTCACTCAGTCAATCCCCATATCGTTGTCCATGTCCTTGAGTCATAAGTAAATGTCCTTTGTTAAGTGTCTTTAACCCTAATGACAATTTTTTGTTACTAATTGTGGACATTGAGAAAGAAGACATCTACCAAGAACTTCTGGTGGCTTGACTGGGCTCAAACTTAAAAACCAGAGCCTAGTAACCATTTCTATACAAGGGTCTCTCACACAAATCATGCTTCAGTGAGAAGCCTTCACTGAACTACCTTCTGCTACACTGAACTACCTGCCTGCACTGTGTCTCTGCCATCTGAGCCAGCCATAAAAGAGTTCCTGGAATCCTATTTTAACCAATAAGACTGAGGCTTTCACCACCCAATCAGAGAAGTTCCATTCTGACCAATCAGGTTAGTGCTTTTTGGACCAATCAAACTGTGAGGATTTGGAGAGATCACATATATGAGGATGGGTCAATCAGGGACTAGGGACAGGGACTTCTCTATATATAAATCGGCTCCCCTGTGGCTCTGAGAATATATTTTCCCTTTTCACTTAAGACTGCATATCCAGGCTGGAGCTGAAGGCATCGTACCAGAGCCAGAGGAGTGGAGCAGAGCAGAGCTGTCTAGTTGAAGAAGGGCCTCCTAAACCCATGGCCACCTCACAGTTGTACCATAGCCATGATGTTTCATAATTAAAGAATTATCACTATTGAGCTGTTCTACAGCTGTGTTGTATCAGTTGAGGTGCTACCCTAAATAAAGTTTCCTTCTTCACTGGACCCCAGATTGGGGATTTCCATTGGCTTTGAATTTGTACTAACGATCATCAGTTGACAAAATATAGCAACTTTTTTTCCTTTACTGTTTGTGTAGGCCACCTCCATGTGATGCAGGACCGTTGTCAGGAATTCCCAGGGAGATTTTGTCCACCCTAAGTCCAGAAAAAGACAGAAACTTAGGTGTTACTTCTCTTGACCAGAGGACAGGTTTCCTTTGTTTTACTTGTTCACTGAGGTGACAGTCCTTTGTGCCCCTGGCTGGAGGTGGGATTGACATCACTCAGTGCCACTTTACTTACTCTGGGAAGTTCCAAGCCCAAAATCTTTGAGATACGACCTGTCAGTACCCAACCCAGCCAGACATCCTGCTCAGCCTTCCAGGTCTTTTTTCTATCTGACCTCTGAATGCATCCCTTCCCAGAAATTCAGCTCCACATTTATAAAAAATATTTGTTAACATTTTTCTAGCACTTAGGAATATTTGTAGTTAGAAGGATTTTAGATTATCCATTCCATTTCTGAAATGAGGAATATTTCACTTTTCTCATGTTCAGTCTCTCTTTCATCTAAAGTTTATTCGAAGATTAATTCAACCCTCACCCATCAAAATGTTGTTATCTGAGTGCTTCACAGATCATTGGAAATTCATAGAAACAAGTTTTAGGGCATTTGGGATATTGTGAAAGGAGTTCAAAGCACTCCTGCAACAGGTGCTCGACAGGCAGAATATAGCAACTTCAGGAAGTTGATGCCTAAGATATTTGGTTTATTAGGGCAACTCTGAACCTTCAGAATGAAAACATGGTGGTTGCTTATGTGGATTTAATTATTTTCCTAAGAAAATTCACACTTTACAGGAAGAGGCAGACATAAATCCTAATGCAGCCATTTAAATTTCAGTTTCCAGTAGTTAAAATGAACCTAAGATTATGGCTCTTGATAAACATTATGACTGAGAATTTAAATGAGCACAATCAGTCAGTAGGGCTGTGAGAAAAGCTAGTGTTTATGGGAGGAGTTCTCACATTCTGTCTTCACAAGAACCCTTTATGTGAGAACTCTACAGGAAAAACTCTATGCTTACAATAAAACTCTATGTTTACAACAAAGTTCTGCCCCTTCCATTCCTTTTTTCTTTATGTAACTTTTTCTCTATCTCACCTCACTGTGCATCATTTACATATGACTTGCCTTGTTTTCATGCACTGGGTCGCAACCTTTTTTTTTCTGAATAAATCTTTTTTGGTGACAAAACACCTAGCTGATATCATTTATTTTCATTGCAGTATTTTATTTTATTTTATTGTTTTTCAAGTACAGTTTTCTGCCTTTTCCCCCCACCCCTCCCAACCACCCTAGTCCTCCCCACTTCCCTCTCCCATTTCCACCCCCCTTGTTGTTTTCATATGTCCTTTATAATTGTTCCTGTAAACCCTTCACCCTTTTCCCTCTTTACCCCTCCCCTCTCCATTCTGATGATAGTCAGCCTGTTCTCAATTTAAATGTCTTGGGTTATACCTTGCTTGCTTGTTTGTGTTGTTTATTAGGTTCCTGTTAATGGTGAGATCATATGAAATTTGTCTTTTTTTACTCAAAACTCTTTTATGCTATAGAACCAAATCCCAATGCTTCTTGTCAATTCTCTTTCTTTCCAAAAGTAAATATTTTGACATTATAAAAATTTATTTTATAGATGGTTTTTCTCAAACCTTAGATAAAAATTGATAGCAGGATCAGCTTTTCAAACTTCTTTTTAACAAAACACCTGCTGTAGGGCCCTGCCTCTGTCTCTCTCTCACACATGCAGGTGTGTGTTCATGTGCATGCATATACTCACACCCCTGCCTACCCTCATGGTAGACAGCCTCCAGAATGACCAGGAACTTCCTTTAAATGTATTATTTTCTCTGCTATCATATCTTTCCATCATCTGTTAACTGTAGAATATATTTATTAGGTGCCATTGACCTAGGTACATCTAGGGGTATACAAAAATGAATAAAATGAGCAAGACTTCATGTCCCTGAATATTTTACATTCCAATGGCTCAGCATCATTATTGCTACCATCTATTTATTGAGCACCTGCTCTCTATTAGGCTTTGTCCTAGCTGATTTACTATGCGTTATCTATAATTCTTGTAATTTCCCTGCAAGGTGAATTATTATACCATTTAACAGAAAAAGAAATTGAATTTCACAGAGAATAATGAACCTGACTCCAAAGTCTTTGCTCTTCTAATGCCATGGTGACAATTATCCACCAGCTTGTTTCTCTGTGAAACCTTCACTGACCTCACTACCCCTGAGTCTCCTACGTATTTCATGATAGCAGTGAATTCCCCACAGCAGTTGCTTGCTGATGCATTTGTCCCTCCTGTGCTGCTCAATATCCCATTCATCTCAGTGCTCGCAGTGCTTAGCATAATACCAGATAAAATTAAAATAATAGGTATTGAATTACTAAACAAATATTCTGTCTGGCCATCCCCAGTCCTCAAGTGTCTACAGGGAAGCTGCACATCAGAAGTGGTGGTAATTAGCTCAAAGTTGTACAAACATTGGAAACTATTTTCCCTGGTTTGTTCTCATTTTAACACCCATAGTTCACAATATGCACCTAAAATGCTTAGTCATACATCTGAGTGGAATATCTTAACCAGCATAAGTTGGACAACACATGTATAAAATGGTATATAGTAAAAGATGGTATAATGAATTATGAAAGCAAAAGATAGTATTACTGAGGGAGCAAAGATGGCAGGGGAGTGAGTGGAAGTCACACTGACCTCTTCCCAGGGCCAATCTGGAATTACAACTCAATTGTGGAGAAACCACCCAGAACAAACAACTGAGCAATAGCTAGAGAGAAGCCATTGGACAGAGAGAAGAACCAGCTTTGGCACAACCTGTCTGGTAACAAGTGTGGTAGAGACTTGAGAGGGCAGACTGGGCACCTACATGTAGCAGTGCTGGCATGATAATTAAGCAGCTGGTTGGATCCCCCAGAGAAGATTGGAGTCTAAACACTAAGCTAGGATTCCTAGCCAAGAGTACCAGAGCCCAAAAAGCACACAGATAATAAACAGTGGCAAAATGTGGCTGGACTGCAGAGACAGATGGCTGGAGACTCAAGAGTCATTAAAAGGGCCAACACATAAATTTTCATTTGCAGCCACTTATCCTGGGTTCTAGCAAAGGCTGGGGAAGAGTGCGCTGGAGACACCTAAGGAGAGTCTGGGGACAGAAGTCTTAGGCAGAGAACTGAGAGAGTAGATGCCAAGGTCCTGGTGCTGTCATCCTCCAGAAAGTTGTAGCCTTTGTCCTCAGGCAGACCACTCCCCTCTGTGCAAAAGTAGCATGAGGGGAAACAACAGCTCATACCCCAAAGAGGGCTTCTGCCCTGGCCCATTGGTGCTTAAGCCTGACTGCTGACTGCAGAGTGACCAGATTAACAACACAGGACATAGCCAGAGACAGTAGATCCTTGGCAAAGGAGGGGCAAAGTAGCCTAGAGAGACTTGAGGAAAGACTGGGAAAGGAAGCCTTGGGGAGAGAACTGAGAAAGTAGGCACCAGGATTCCAGTGCTAAGCCAATCCCCATACACAGCAACTATTCTCCTCAGGCAGACCACTCCTCTCCAACCAGCAGAAGCCTGAGGGGAAACATTAATCTACACTTCAGGAGGGATTCACCCCTTCCCTATGGTGATTAAACCTCACTAATGAATGCTGAGTGACCAGATTAACAACTGAAGGAGGCAGCCAGTGACAACAGAGCACTGGAAGTATCCAGCAGGCTACCTAAGGTGAGATGGGGTCAACATTTGACATCACCAGAGACAGTTGCAGAAAGAAAAAACAGTGTAAATGCAAGAGTCTACCTAAACAAAAGCCAC